>CM055204.1:21253321-21275821 GCA_029224185.1 Karalla daura | reverse complement strand
CAAGTTAGAGACCAAACATAAATCTGAGCAGGTAAAAGCATTAAACTGTCAAATTAAAGGACATCAGATTTGATTGTGTTTGTAATTAATGTGTTAATGAAATACAACAAACTAGTAAATGATCTGAACCAAATCATTTCTGTTCACACAAATGGAAATGTCTATTCCATGGCTACAAATCAGCTCACAGGAAGCTTTGCGCATGTAAATATTGAGCCTGCTCTTACACACACACACACACACACACACACACACACACACACACACACACACACACACACTGTTCTCTGGCCGTCTCTTCTTCCTTCGTTCCTGCCGTTCAAAAGAAATGCTCCAAGAGTTCCAGAAAATCACAGCAGCTTCGGTTTTTGATCAGAAAATCTTCAGACGGGAGCTTCTTCAAAGAAATAACTTCCCACTTCACCTCTTAGGCTGAACAAAAACTCCTCTTAAATGAATGGCCTTTGCTCACAGCTTGTGGCCGCAGCTGGCAGCATTGTCGTCCTCTGACCACAGCGCGTGCACACACACACACACACACACACACACACACACACACACACACACACAGAAGGAAGGGCGATAGACGGGGTCGACACAACAGGTACAAACACATGAAACAACAGCAATTATTGTCCTCTCTGTTCCCCACACCTCTCGACAAGGTGTTGCTTGATTTATTTATCTTTCATTTCTGGGGACGGCGTGAAAAAACAAAAGAAACCTCGAGCAACATGTTTGATTGTCTTTTTGCTTCAGTGGGCGACAGAAGATCTGAATAGCACTGCAGGCCGCTGATCACCAATAGAGGTGTGAATACAGCCAGACACAAAAACTGTACCTCCAAACTCAGAGTGAGCAAAACAAAACTAAGCACGGCCTCACTGTCACGTCTCCGTAGAACACTGCTCTGGACTGCACTGGAATTTGCAGAAACGACCAGGTCTCGATCTTCAACATCCTGATCCTAAGCGTCAATCTTTTTTCCTGCTTAATTTGAAAACAAACCAAAGAAAAGCCACACCTTTGTTCATGTTTGTTCCTTTCTGTACTACAATCCTCCGCCTGCACCTGGACCTGGAGGAAAGTGCTGGACTGACGTGAGGTTGACTCTGTTCGAGTCGCTTCCATTGTGGCCGAGTCTGTCATCATCTTCTGACAATGAGAGTCAATCATCGGTGTCCTTCCCTCCACCCCCTCCTTCCTCTGAGACGCCTGGACAAAGGTCCTGGACAACACAAACCAAGGCAAATGGGTCAGCGTGACACCGAGGGTTAACCTGTCACCAGTACTCCTCCCAGTAACTCTCCTGTAATCACTAATGGAGCCACACAGTCACTGGAGCAGAACTACCTTAAGAACTCCTCCTTTCTCGCCTTTTGAAGACACATTTTTTCCTCTGAGCTCAGTAGAATAGAGCAGAATATTCCCCTATTCATCCCTCAGAAGGGGAAAGTCAATCATCATCTTATAATACAAATACAAAAGTTGTGTGATAGATGTGTCATAGTTAAAGGTTGTTCTTTGTTATGCTAACTGTTCTCCTCGTCTTGGGAGGAGGAATCGCAGATGTTCCTCCGGCCTTCATGCTCCTGGCGTCCTGCTCTCTGTGGACGTCAGTGCTCAGCCTGAGGTCAAGTGATGCTGCTTATTTCACGTCCCAGATGGAATGTCTTTCCTGGATCGGCTCTTGTGTGAAACGCAGCCTTGAGGTGTGGCGGTATGAGATGACTCCTTATATCAGTGAATCTGCTCTCGTTATTGTAGCACAACTGGACTCAGCCTCGCCATCCAAGGGCGCTGAGGTCTGTGAGACTGAAGAGTGAGCAGAGACAACAATGTCCTGCCAAGTGACAGCGCATCCAGAAATACCTACGTCCACAACCCCGGACCTGGGTTTAGAGCCCAAATGCAGGTTCCTGGGGATCTGTCTCCCTCAGACCCCCAGGACACTGGTTAACTACAGAACAGAATGGTAAAATAAGAGTATAGATAATGGTTGAAGCAGGTGAGATAATGGAGGATAATGAAGGTTTCCAACAGAGTCTCACCCGCTTTTTTCTATCCTTTTTTGATTTGTTGTTTAATCTCTTGAAACCTTAGGCTCCCGTTCAGTCAGCAGCTTCTTTTTCAGGTCCTGCTTATGGACACTTCGATGTGCAGACGCCATCGTTTTGATTCCTGAGCATACGAGACCACAGGAAACACCAGGAGGCTGCAGTACAGCAGCCAGGCCAGTAGTAGGCGCTGTGATCTGGTGATCCTGTTTTCTACAGGAGCCAGTTTGTATATTGCATAAATTTCAGGCAAGTAAACTACATTTTACACAGACAAATTGATAAAACAGAGCAAAACTTTTGTGCTTTCAGCCAAAAACATTGTTATGTAAAAGTATTTTGTTATTGATGTACAATCATTCCTTCCTCAAACCCCTCTCCAGGCTCAGCCTCAGACTCGGAGAGCATCACAGTGTCTCTCAGTAAACCTCAGCAGCAGGAAAGCTGTCGGAGGGCTTCAGCTGCTGTTCTGCTGCTGGCCTCTACAGGGGAAGCCTCCATCTTGTGGCCCGGCTCTGCAGACATGGAGGGCTCTGCTCCTCTCAGGAAGCCTCAGCTGGACTCATCCAGGGACTTCCAGACGTGCACCGTGTCAGCAGACGTGTTGTTGAGCTATTCTCAGAGTTTGTGGCACCTCTGGCCTGTGTCATCGCAGCCTCGGGCACTTCCACATTTGCTCCGCTGCTGCTGATCCATTGTTCCCTTCCCTTCCCTTTTCTTTTCTTTTCTCTTTTTTTCTTTCTTTTTTTACCAAATGTGAGCGGAACAGTTACAAAGGAGTTGCGTGACGTTTCCTGCCATTATGCTGGAGCTGTCGACCACTTAGGAGCAGTTTTTAATCCTTCACATCTCTGATGTTTGTTTTCTGAGCAGCTCGTCTGAATTCAAAGCTTCGCCGCCTCTTCCTCGACTCAGACGCCGTCTTTTGGACACATTGTTGATCGACACGTCTGTAATTGGAGCTCAGACGATTTCTGTTTTCTGGCGCAGCTTTGAAAACTGGGATATCAAAGTGCTGGTAGCCAGACTACCCGAGTACCTGACTAATCCCACACACCTGAAACCCAGCAGAAGCATTTTAACGTGTAGGGCTGGTTTGCATCATGGTTGTTGGGAGATGCTGAAACCATCCACGCCGACATGAGACATGAGGGAAGGACGGTGGGGGTTAAATGGACCGGTCTCGAGTGAAACTGAGGTAGAGTATAAATTCATCCTGAACGATCCCTGCACAGATATTGGAAACAAGATGGACGAGAGAAGAGGCACAGAGAAAGAGAGAGAAAGAGAGAGAGAGAGGGAGAGAGAGATGTGCTGAAGGATTAGCTGTGAGGAGCTTCCCCATGGTGAGCAGGCCTTCTTTTTCCTAGGAACACCAGGAACACTGTAAGGTGATTACTGTGTCGTTTGCCATCGCTCCACTGGTTAAGCACTATGGACTCAGGAGCCTGACTGCCTCCACTCTCTACAATGGGCAGCAGAGGTAGGCTTCATACAGACCTTCATTCACCAAACTGTGGAGCCAGCTCGAGAAAATGTGTAATGTAAAGAAAAAAAAAACTCCAAAACAATTCATGTGAAGATGTGTTTACATGTAAATAAGCATCAAAGGCTGAAAAATGTGGTGGCGAGAGAAGAGAGAGAGAGAGAGAGAGAGAGAGAGAGAGAGAGACAGCACAAAAATGTTTGTAATTCTGCTTCACCTCAGACAGCTGGGTTCCTGAGTGTGTGTGTGTGTGTGTGTGTGTGTGTGTGTGTGTGTAGGATGGGGGAAAGATGAAGAAACAGGGTGATGAGGGAGAGCACTGGTTCTTTTCTTTCCTCTGAATGAACCCCAGCTGTGGCCTTGCAGTATAATACCTTGACCGGAGGGGGTGGACAAGAGGCGGAGGCATGCACACACACACACACACACACACACACACACACACACACACACACACACACACACACACACACACACACACACACACTGTGTGTAAATGTACATAGAGCTGTTTGGTTAATCTACACTTCATAATAAACACTTTGATGCTTCGCAAACATACGTTTTGTTTGTCATTCTGTTGAAGCTAAATTCAGTGATTTTCTTTTGATTACATCTCTGGTAAATACGGTACGTCTGCAGAGTGGGCCCTCTAGTGGCTGTGCAGGTTATGACAGCGTACGTGAATGTACGGCATGTACGTCGGCCCTCACCTCTGCACAGCCAGGGGTTGGCCTGTGAGCTGTGACTGCAGCACACTCTCTGTTCGTTGTTTGGTGGTTTCGTAAAGAAATAGTCGTTCAACAAAAGCTTTTGATCTTCTGATAGGACCGCCTTGGAATATTTCTGTAGGGCCTTGTAGCTTCATGTCCCTAACCAAAGAGCACCCTCGCTACATGCTGAAAGCGCTCCCTGAGCTCTCTGGACCCTGTTGACCATGTTTCGTTTTGTTCTTAGAAAAAAAAAGAAACTGTTGAAAAAAAAGTCCTTCGTTTTCAAAAACCTGAAAAATGAGTGAGGTGGACATGCTGTTAGGCTGATGGTGTAATAACAATGCTCAGGGGTGTGTGTCCAGTTGGACCAGAACCACCAACCCAAACATGGACCATTACACACTGCTGACCAGTGGCTGACCAGTGGCTGACCAGTGGCTGACCAGAGACTGACCAGTGGCTGACCAGTGTCAGCCAATCACAGCTCACCACTCTCTGTTTGGTCCTCTCACAGTAGCTGGACTAATCATACTATTACGTATTGATGTGTGCATCCAGCATTAAGGTCCACCAGGTTTAGACAGAACTTGGGTGTTTTAGTCAACATTTTAAAACAAACCTTCTTTCTTTTGCTCTTTCAGATCCTGTTTATTGATGTCAGGCTGTGAATGCTGCGTCTGCTGGCAGCTCCAGATGCAGGTCTGACCAGACTCCATCATCTGATCAGAGACATTCTTCTATCACTGCTCACAGCACGCATCTTCATTTCCTCCTCTCTTTGACAATCTCTCAAAAAAAAAAAAAGAGTGGAAAAAAGGGAACATTTCAACCTAAAAGCGGCCTGTGGATTTCCCAGTTTTTAAAAGGATTTCGGCGTCTGTGTTAACTGGGTCACCTCGCTCTGCGCCGGCGTCCAAGAGGCAGGAAAAGCCTCCAGACTGGATGACTGGAGCGGGCTGCTCCTGCCGAGGAGGCGGCCGGGGTCGCTCTGATCCAGCCAGCTCCTCTCCTGCTCTCCACCGCTTCCCTTTAGTTAGTAATAACCCAGCCGATGGTTTTGTTCAGCAGCCTTGATGTTTCTGGAGCTCCGCTATAACGTAGCTCGTCTGTGTTTGTTTACATGGGGTACAACACAGCATCATTGGAGCTACATTTTAATCTTTTCTTTCCATTTTCTCACAGTCCTTTTTCTCTCCCCTGCCCGCCTGCCTGCCTTTCCACATTTATTTCTTCACCCACCATTTCACCATCCAGTCCTTCCCTTACTCATTACAGTGATGTGGGATTAATTTAAGTACACAGACTTCGCAGTAAACTAGTCTATCTCTGGGCTTTTTGGCCCCTCCAAGATGTCCATGCAATCTCCTCAGAAGGGAAAGAGGCTATTAAGCAGCCCTTCAAGGCAGGATGGAGGGAATCAAACCCAGGGCGATTGAACACAGGTAGACAAACAAATTCACACAGTGACACTGTGAGGAAATTGAGTGTGTGTGTGTGTGTGTGTGTGTGTGTGTGTGTGTGAGCGCTGCAGCGTGTGTGTGTGTGTTTCTACTAGTATTTCTTTAAATATGCCCTTTTAGTCTCTACTGGATTTAACAAATATCCTGAACACTGACACCTAATTACCTTGATTGTGACCACGTGTCTGTTTTAATCTGTCCTCTCACAGTTTCATCCAGACGCAGAAAATTATTTTTCTACACTTATCATAATAATAAGAAGATGAAAGATCTCTACAGCTGAGAGTGTGAGTGTGTGTCTGGGAGCTGCAGTCGTACCCTTCAGCATCTGTATAAAAAAAACGTCTTTGTCAATGTTTGAAACGGCTCCTCCAACGAGACCAAAAGATTCTGTTGCTGCATCTAGAGTTGGTGTTTCCATTAGCCCAAGAAATGTGCAAGAAATTATACCTGGTTAGAGTAATCTACAAGTAGTGACGGGCAGACCTACACAGCCTGAGATAAAACAATGACACTCTCATGAGGTATATATATATATATATATATATATATATATATATATATATATATATATATATATATATATATATACACAGAGACACACACATATTTGCTGAATAAAACCTTATTTTCTATATTTCACTCAAGTCTTTGCAGGGTCTTGCATCACTTGTAAGTGTATAAGTGTCTTTAATGGAAACACAGCTAGTGTTTCTAGACTAGACTCAACTAGAGTTGAGAAAACTTTAGAAATTTAGAATTTGCTTTTATTCAATTCATGAGTTTTAATTGGCTCCACCCACAATTAAAATTCACTGAAATTCAAAGAAATTACCTTCATTCATAGAGCAGAAATAATAGTTTAAATCCATTAATATTTTGCTTCAAAATATGAAAAGACTTGCTAATTAAAATTATATTAAATTCTGAAAATCTTCAAATTATTGTTCCTTCATTTGGAATGAAAATGTTAGTTTCAACCAAAGCACTGGAACAAATACACTGACAGACAGACTGAGTCATCAAAGGTTCTTCCTTCATAGTTTAAGTTAAGTAAATGTACTTATTGGAGAAAATAATTGGTTTTATTGAATTTTAAGTCCCTGCCAACATTGTTTGTACATAATATTTACAACAGAAATCATATTAAAATGTCGTTTTATTGTTAAATACATTGAAATGTGTGACTTTCATTGACTTGTAATGGGAATGTACCAGTTGTGGGGCCTGTAAAGGATCATCTCGTCCTGTTCCCTACATCAATTACAATTCAACTCTAACTCAAGAATTCCTCCTCCTCCTCCTGCTCCTCCTCCTCCTGCTCCTCCTCCTCCTGCTCCTCCTGCTCCTCCTCCTCCTGCTCCTCCTCCTCCTGCTCCTCCTCCTCCTGCTCCTCCTCCTCCTGCTCCTCCTCCTGCTCCTCCTGCTCCTCCTCCTCCTTCTACTGCTCCTCCTCCTCCTCCTCCTCAGTTTCCCACATGTTGGGACGAATGTGGAGGCCGCCCGGCCCGCACAGTGAAGTGGCTGAGATTCATGTGTTGACTTCTGCCTCATCCAGTCTGAGGGCCGGACGCGCTGAGGGCCAGCCGGGGCCAGGGCCGGGGATGGAGCTCCTGCCAGGCTGGAGGTGGGGCCCGGAGCTCTCAGCTCTCCACCTCGCTGTTGTGATCTCCTCAACCAGGGAGATCAGCTCACATCGTCGAGGAGTGTAAATGGGTTCAAATATGTTAATTATTCATGAGAAAATTACCCCACCAAAGTCCATGTGGGGTTTAGTGTTTGTCTGGGCAGGTTTGTGCCAGACTGGCTGCCCTGCGTATCACCTGTCCACCACCAGAATAGCTCCAGACCTTGAAGCTCTGTCAGAGAGTTTAACGAGAACCTACCGACGTTGAAGCGGCTGCTCGACAGCAGCTGATATCAGATCTGCTCTGCTTTTTCTCTCCTCTGTCTTTGCCCATCGCAGTCGATTTAGTGAAAGGGAAGGAGCGTACCGCAAAACAGAGGAGCAGGCCGAGGATCAGACGATACACGAATTCCCCACGCAGCCTCTGGAGGAGCTGTGTGTGTGCTCTGGCCTCTGTCTCCTCTGATGCCTTTATTCTTCTGTTCTGTTCACATTTTGTTGTTTCGCTCTGAATAATCTGCTCTCAGGAGTGAGACTACAAACGCATGAATCATCACACTAATGTTTCCTCGCCTCGACAAAAATCAGCAGCGGCATCAGACAGCTTGTTTCACACACACACACACACACACACACACACACACACACACACACACACACACACACACACACACACACACACACACACACACACAGGTTTCCTTATCATTTGCAATGTAGCATATGTGTTCCTCACCGAGAATTAAAAACATTCCAGGTTCTTGAATAGCAGTGACTCTGACTCACCCTGGTATAAAGCTGGAAGTGCAACTGCATCAAAGCTCCACTTACCACTTAATGAAGGAGAACAAGCTGAAAAACAACAAATGTAAAGTAGCGCAGAGTCACACTCATTCATGCTGGTGGCAGGTAGGACAGTCAGCCTGCACAAGCCTCCAAACACCACATCTGTGCATTAACCAGCCGTAATATTCCCACTGCTAAAAATAAGACTGCACAGCAAATGGCCTGTGAAACCAGCCTTCCATAGCTTCTATGTGAACACCAGAGGACAGGGAGAGCCACTCTATTCAACCATTCTAGGTCCCGGTTAAGGTTATGAGGTTACACCGTAATCTTATATATTACAAGATTAAAGTGGATTAAACTGAGCAGCATCACAGAGTCAGGACAGTCAACCTCCATGGAATGAGACATGGTCAGACCAGGAGCAGAACCACTCCTGGCTTTACAGTAAGTATCAGAACAACTATATTTACATCATGTGGAACAACAGCACACCCCTCTGGGTCCCAGTCAGGCTCAGCTCAGCCTGAATCATCTGAGAGCGCTCCAGAGTGTCCAGGTACACGCCGCCACTCTGGATTTGCTCTTTCGAATGTATGAAAGCTGTTGGAGGTGAAAAGTGCACTCCGGCTGCCCACTCGTTATCTCCCGAGGAGGATTCATTGTTTTCACTCACAGCATTATCATCCCCACAACGGTCCGCATTCCCCCCGCCGTAATGATCCGTCACTGCTTAGTCAAGACGTGATTGCAGAGCTCTGAGGTCAAGGTACTCTTCACCTGAGCCTGACCACACAAGCCCAGTTCTGTGGGGCTGCTATTCTTTCACCATTCAAGACAAGAGCAGTATTGATCTGGAGGATTCTCTTAAGCGCTGTAGTTTGTCCTTTGAGGGAGCAGCTGAAGGACTGGAATGGAGAAGTAAACAGGCTCTTGGTAAATAAAACACCTAGGTCAACACAGCCACTCCACCCATTAACCTGGAGCCAGTTTGGCCATTCTGTGAGGTTGTGCAATTTGTGAGTGTGTGTGTGTGTGTGGAAGTGAGCGGACCTGTAACTCGGCAAACACAAAGCTGTTGGTCACTCAGGGGTCAGAGAGAGAACGGACCGTAATGACTTTGGTTGGATTTCTTCCTCCCCAGTGACTCTCCTTTTCTGTCTCCTCACATCAACTTTCTTTGCTTTTTTATTTATTTATTTTTTACTGAAAAGTGAATCTTTTTGCAACTATATTTCTAAAGAGAGGGAGAGAGAGAGAGGGAGAGAGAGAGAGGGAGAGAGAGTCGACCTCAACATGCATGTTTATGGACTGTGGGAGGAAATGAACAGAGGAACTCTGGTAGAACATGGCAACTCCATACAGGAAGTTCCTCAGTCCAACAGGGATGTGAACCAGGGACCTTCTCACAGTTAGGCAACATGTCCTATCCCCCAGTCCACTGAAATGCTTACATGAATGGGAGTAAAGCGCAGAAATAGTAATAAAATAAAGATCCTGTTTGCCTCCCAGTCACTGGAGCAGTCGCTTGGTGTTTATCTGCAGTCATATGTTAGGTGAGGTGTCCCGGCTTAGACTCACAGCTCAGCTCGCTGATATTTGGCTTCACCCACGAGCACATGGCGAGCAAAAAGTACTTCCCCACCAAAATCCAGCAGAGGTCAGAGGTGGGGGTCAGGGGTCAGAGGGGTGTGGCTTCAGCGCTGGAGACGCCCCCAGGTTTACACAAGTGTAAAAAGAGTCCATTCAGTCAGGCTGCATGGGCAGAGTTTCACAAAGGTCCACTGTGTGGGGCCTGTACACCCCCCCTACACACACACACACACACACACACACACACACACACACACACACACACACACACACACACACACACACACACACACACACACCTCCTCCATGGCTACACAGGACTCAGACAATGGGGGGTTTCTGGTCAGCAGAGCCACATCCATGTTAACCTGAAATAGTTTCCCTCATTAGAAGAGAAGCGTTGCCCACGTTTGCCTGTTCAAATACATTTTTGCCTCAATTTACACAAGAATGGACAACGGTCTCTCTCTCTTTCAGTTAGCGTCTGCCTCAAGCTTTATTTAGAAGCGCTCTCTCTCCAGACGTTACATGCGGGTCAGATAAATGGCATTAAGACCAAAAGAGACGTTTAATACTCAAAATAAAGGGTGAAAAAGAGTGAAATGAAACTTCAAAGAAAACTCTCACAAGACAAACAAGAGTAAACTACTGTAATCAAACTTCAAACAATTCTTCTTGTTTTGTGACTTTGTTTTATTTATCCATATGTGAATGTTTCCAAATTGAATCATTTTTGGCATTAAATTTGCTCATTAACACGACAAGTGAACACAAAGGCTTTTCTCTTAAACTGCACAGACAAGAGAATTTGATGGGAACTAGTCTGAGCTGTGCATTGATATGCATTTGTCGGTCTGGAAAGCAAGCGTGTGTGTGTGTGTGTGTGTGTGTGTATGCGTGTGTGTGTGTGTGTGTGTGTGTGTGTGTGTGTGTGTGTGCACGCTCACAGAAATATGCTGCTTTGAAGCTGCATCCACACGAACAGCTTAGTGTTGGTGTGGGCTCAGTTCTTTTCAAGAGGTTTAATGACGATAAGAAAGAAATTCTTGTCTTTAATAATAAGTTAATGTTCGACCGTCAAACGACATGTGAAATAATGCTGGTAGCTTGTAATTATAACAGCTGTAAAGCAGAAATCACATCCCAAAGGTATTCTAAATAAAAAAAATAGCAAGATGGATGGAGTGTGTGTGTGTGTGTGTGTGTTGGCAGTGATCTGCAGTGATCTGCAGTGATAAATGAACTCCATCCATTTGTCTTGTATTATAACAGAATGCAGAGTGAGTGTGTGAGGGAGCCACAGGAGACTCGATGGCCCCGTTTCCAACCTGCTAAACTGCAGAACTTCCTCGGGGCAGTCGCTCTTTTTCCCAACAACTCTTGGTATTATTTTAAATTGCAGTGATGATCTGGTTTTTATAATTTAGCCCTCATCTTTCTCCCCCTCTGTAAAACGGTGGATTATTGCCAGATTAAGGGAGTGCCTTTTTCTTTATCCCTGGGTAAGCCTGCACAGCACGCAGCTCAAAGGTAATGAAGCACTCTGTGATCCGCGCCCGGATGAATCTAAAAATTCCCAGGGCACCACTGTATTTTAAAGGAAATGAGATTTTCTTGAAAGCCCCTTCAAACCTGTGCTTTCCATTTGGAAATAGCTATACACTGTGTGATGATTTGCAACCTGGAGCAAACAGTGACCTGTTGCTGCTTTCAGGACTACAGAAGATTTCTTTCTTTGCTTTTCTTTTTTTTGTAGTCTCTGGTAAGGCGGATTTTTGTGCTATAAAAACTTTACTTGCAAAGAAAGCTTAAGTGCCCTGGAAGATCTGAACCAACATTAACACATTTGATCTAATTGAACTGAGCCTTTATCGATCCTCCAGCATTGCACCATCACCATCTCTGCACAGTTTACAATGAGGTCAAAGTAGCAGCATAAGACCGTGCAACATCAACATTAAAAGAAACGTTTTCTTGTCGATGAGTCAGTTTCCATTCAGCCCTTTGATAGGAGCTTCGACCAATCACAGGTCACCATGCTGACTGCCTTTCGTCCTATCATCTACCAGTTCCACTCTTTAAGCTGAAACTCAATTCCCACCTTGCCAGTGTATGAACAGATATGCAGAGTGACTTTCTATACAGAAAACCTGTCCACAAACACTGTCTTTTGTGTATCCTGTACAAATCTACCATGTTTCTACAGTGAAACCAGATGTAGTTTGTTTCTTTGAAGACTGAGAAGTAGTGGATCGAGCCATATGCCGTACTCTCACATGTGACCTGGTCAGTTCCAACAAAACGCTGTTTGTTCTGGATCTACATGAATGCTGCGATACGTCCTCAAACACTCACCCAAACCCACCTGGAAGGGTCTGCAGAAGAAGACACGCTTTGTCATCACATCAGAGGAGGTTGCAAAAGTTTTGCAAAAAGTCTTCAGACTGGGAAGGAAACAGGAGATGTCACCAGCACTAAACGACTCGCTGTCGTTCTGCACTGATCCTCTCTAATCTTCCTCACATACGTCAAACAAACACAACATCACATTTTCTTTGTTTCTCTTTTGACATTCAGCTCGAATGTGTGAAACTAAGGACGAGAACAGCTGCAAGCATCTCTGGTTATCTGCTGAAGCTAACGTTGCGTCCACACCATCTGCCTGTGCTGAGTAATCCAACGTGCTGAGTGATTGGCTGCAGACCCGGTCTGACAGCAAACCTCAACTTTGGTTGTTTTTCAACTTTCAAGACAGTTCAAGATAGAAGCTGCAACACAATCATCACCACACACACACACACAGGCCCACATGGCTCTGGCTGAGACCTGACTCATTGACTATTTATTTTATGTCACCTAACCTGTGACATCTGTGTGAAAAACAACCTGGCAACCAGGTGGTAAATAGGGTTTCAACTGTGTCAGTCCCTTAAGATGTGGAGAGTGGAAAACCTTGTCCCACTGATGGTACTAAATAAAGTGTGAGGCATCAAAAACAGCCATTAGGCTCATGACTGAATCTCATGTTATGTGCTCCATTTGCCTCAAGTGCTCCAGCCATGACTTTGAAATACAAAGACAGAAATAATGCATTTACATACGGGACGATTTGTAACCGGGTAAAAGCTCTCAAGGAGCACTCAAAGGGAGCGAAACAATTGAAGGACAATATGGTTAAGAACCTTGGTTAAGAACAGCATCCGGTCAGTATATCGTCATTAAGTGCAAAACATCCATCAATCTGACTTTCAAAGATGCCCTAAAGTACATTTTTACTATAAAAGTCTTTGAGAGTTCCACTGGGCCGAACAATAATGAGGTGCAGCATCGTCTGCATCTACGCAAAAAGGCGAATGAAAGCTTTGCTAATGCTCTGGATGCATCCGACAGACACACTCTCACCACATCGATCACAGATGAAGTTGTGTTCATAAAGATAGAAATTAAATCTGCAACTGGCAGGTTTTGTATTTAAATTAGTGTCAGTTTTAAAACCTTTATATCTTGTTTCTACTTCTATCTGTTACTAACTTACTATTTGATCTGTTTACTTTTTCACATGTCACTGAAGCCGAGGATGAAACTTGCATGGACATTTTGAGTACATATCTTTATTCAACATACTATACTTAGCTTCAAAGACAGTTAATCATACCATTAAGCACCATAATGATTCCCCATTGTCCCTACATGTGGTATAACTACTGTTTCAGCATTAGCCATCAAGTGAACAACATAAAAGCTTTTGTAATGTCACACAAAGAGATCCGAGCGTTCTCAGATCTGTTTCAGAGCTGGCAGCTCTGTTACCCTGAGACGAGCAGAGGAGCTCTCAGACCTGCACCGTCCCCTCAGCATGTTTGGCAGCCATTTTGAGGAGTTTGGGTTTAAGAAAAGCATTCTGGGAAATGAAGGGTTCTTCCATCATGTTCCAGTGTCAGGGGAAAAACAATATGTGCTTGAACAAACGTGCCTTATACTGACTTCCTGTGCAAAGAATTTTTAAAACTAAAAACTTTTTTGTTAAACACTGCAACTTAACGATTTAATGCCAAAGATGTGAATGCAAAGACCTGACATGACACCGCAGGTTAAAGACATACTGCATTATTTTTTGGTTTTGTCTATCTATCTATATATCTATACCCGAGTTTTGTTGCATTGTAGAAACAATTAAAAGTGCAATGACAGTAGTCCTCTCATCCATCTGATCTTAGGTGTGCTTGGCCCTGATCTGCACCATCATTGTGTGATGTAATAAATAGTAGTAAATAGTAAAAGTTTTGTGAATAATCCTGATTCACTGATGCTGATTAGGATTTTAATTCTGATTCTCATCCTGATTCTTGCTTTGAAAAAAAGGGGGAGAAAAGGAATCTGATCCTGAATCAGATCTTGTTGCTGATCCTGATTCTCCTGATTGAAATGACTGTTTTGTTTTCCAAAGTTGCAACCAAACGGATCCTCCACAAGGCATTCTATGGGTCTATGATCTCGATGTCAATCCAGTCCTATTTTTTGTCGAAAAAAAATGTTGTTTTTTTTGTTTGTTTTTTTTAGTTTTTGGGTTACAACCGAGTGGATCCTCCCCGAGCGATCAATAAAGTTTCCATCTATGCATCAATCCATCTCTCCAGCCATCGCGATCCTGATCCTGATTCAGATCCTGATTCTGAATCTGATCCTGATGTGCATGCATGCATTTGAAGGAGGAGGAGGAGGATGAAGAAGAGGAGAAGGAGGAGGAGGGTGCGGGTCTGCCACCTCTCCCACTGGCTCCTAGTAAACCTCGGCAGTTTGACATGAGACAGCCCCCTAGGTGTCTCACTTTCGTAGTGTTTGCAGGGCTGGAGCGCAGCTCGCCTTCCTGCCGCTCCTCCGGCTGCGTTTGACGTCAGCGCCGCGTTGATTTGCTGAGGCGAGAGAAGAAAGGAGTTAGTGCGTGTTGAGAGAGCGGGTCCTGCGAACTGCCTTACTATGCTGTAGCCCCACTCCCCCCCGACACCAGACACACACACAGACACACAGACGGGAATTAAAACCAGCAACTTGGGTGAGTAGAAACCCGGCGACAAGTGCCTCCAGCCCCAGCAGCGGCAGCAGCAGCGGCAGCAGCGCTGCTTTCTCTCTTTCTGTCCGTCTCTGTGCGTGTGTGTCTGCGTGTGTGTGTTTGCACTTTTCCATTCACCATGTGGATGTTTGGATGCGTTTGCATGCGTCGCTCCTGTCCCCGTTCAACCCCGGGAGAAGTTGGCAGCAGAGCAGGGAGATGAAGCAGGGTAGAGCAGCAGGAGCGACTTTTAGGGCGACGCAACTTGTCTCGGCGCTCCGGAGCGCAGTCAACACACTGATGCGTGTGTGCGCTGCAGCCAGGTGTTGAAGTTTACAGTAATGCATGGTGGACGGTCCATATTGTAGAGATGTTAAGGTTGACGTAACCCCCCCACCGCCACCTACCCCCATCCTAACCCCCTCCTCCCCCTCTCCCTGGTTTAGTATGCTGGAGATGATCGGAGGACGTGAGGTCTGGGCTGTTCACCGGCTCCAGACGACACATGACGGCGGCTCCATGTGACTCTCTCATACACACACACGCACACACACACACACATACGCACGTCTGCGCGTCTCGGAGCGAATAAAGCCAGGGTCATTAATGAGTGTGTATGTGTGGATGTGCGTGTGTCCAGACGCACCGGTGTGGCTCATTTAGCCTGATGACATCATGATGAGGGACTGGGGACACTGGTGTGTTAGTGTGGAAACCAGCCCGCAGGTTGATTGATCGGTGAGAAATAACCGCGGTAATGATAATCGCTTTGAACGGGGATGAAACGGGCAGATTGATTTGTTATCGAGACTGTCTGATCTCCCCCGTCTCTCCCTCTCCCTCCATCTCTCTCTCTCTCCGTCTCCTCTCCGTCTTCATCCTCCTCTGTACATCAGACTCTAGCAGGTCCACCTGTGCACATGTCTGTGCATGCATGCATGTATGTGTGTTTTACTGCATGCATGCGGATATGTATGCGTGTGTGTGTATGCGTGTGTGTCCGTGTCCGCTGCAGCCCGGGCTGTGGAGCTGGCTCCGGGGTGTCAGAGCCCTCAGCCCGGCCAGCAGCCTTCGCTCCCCCCGCCGCCGCTGCTGCGGAGATCCGCGTTGATGTGTCTGCACAGATCCAGCGCCGTCTAGACGCGTTGTACTCTGACATTTTTTATTTATTTATTTATTTATACTATCATTATTTATTAATGGAGAGACATAAAAGTCTCCACAAACCGCAACTTTCCCGCGGCTCGCGGTGCGCCCCCGGAATAAATAAAATGGAAACAGCCGTCTGAACGTCGGGTTTATTTATCCCAGGCATGACCTCTGCTGACGGAGAGTCCGAGCCTTCATCATCACCCTCCTCCCTTGTTTTTCGGGTTTTTTGTCAATAAAACCAAAGTGTCCAGGGTCCTAAAACCACGGGCTGGACCTGCAGACAAAAGCTGCTGCCACAGCCCACCTGCTCCCCGAGCCACGCTCCTCAACTCCGATCACAGAAAACGTCTCAGATTTTTTGATAGTCCCTCTCTTAAATGCTGTCGTGCCGCTACAAGGCTGGAGATATTTCCCTTTTCTCCTCCTTTCTCTCTCCCTCTGTTTGTGTCTCCGTGTATTGTTCTCAGACAGTCACAAACTTCTGTCTTTATTCCGCATTTTTCTGAAAGAACGAATATTAAAGCCCGCCTGAAAATGATAATTAAGTGTCAGAGGGAAAAAAATGGAAATGTTCTAAATAGGACGTGATGAGCAGACAGAGCTGAATGTGTCATTATTGAAACTCATATGTTGAAGAGACTGAGTGGAGAAAAATTGAACATCAATGAGCCCATCAAGAATGTGGGTCAGTGCAGGCACTTAGCTGCTATTCAGCCACTCACTCACTCACGGCCACTCATCCATTCATTCACAGCATATTTAGTGTCCAGACGCTTTCTTTAATTGTTCTGATGAAGGCAGCATTGTTTCGGCTGAGGTCATAATAATAATTAGTCCAATAATCACGTTAACAGCAGTCACGGAGTCGTTTCCACACACACACAGCTGAGACTCTTTAATTGAACCTTGTCTGCTGTTTTATTGTGGGTCAGAATCTGCAGCAGATGTGAGCCGGAGCAACATGTTGCTGCTCTCTGGTGTCATGGAGCGAGGCAGATCTGCCTGCTTGCTGCTGCTGCACCGTCTGCATGCTGTTGCACTCGTCCTGCTTTTCCTTTCCATCCATTTCTGGCCGCTGCTCCCTGCTCCCGTCTGTGATGGGAATACTGAGTAAGATGCTGTTTAATTTCAGAAAGGCTGCTGACGGCCTTTGTGAGCCGAGCAGCAGTGGAAAAACCACAGTTTGCACTTGTTTGGTGGCGTGTTGGGAATGTGTGTGCACGTCCCCAGCAGATAGCGAATGAAGACGTCTTTTTTTCTCGTGCAGCATATGTTGGACTGATTGGTATGCACAGGGAAGCCTGTTGGACAGCTCGCAAATTGTCTCCTCTCAGAAATCTACAGTCAATAGTCTCCGCTGATTTTAAGGACAATGCCTGCGCTCAGTGTTTACCGAGCCTGCAGGATGTTTGCAATTTAGAGCTCTGCTGACCTCCCTCTGGCCATTCACTGCATAAATACTGTTTCACTTTAAGAACAATTATCTAGAAATGGCATTTCAGATTTTTCAACATGCTATGAAGGGATGTTCCGTTTTTTTTTTGCATTTCATGACAAAGTTTCTTTTATCCATTAGTTTTGGATCAATTCCGTCTGCCCATCTGATCTTTGTTTGACCAGAACTGATCTTCCTCTTCCTCTCATCCTGTTTCTCTGTGCAGGTTTCGTGTACAACGACAGCTAAAACCACTGCTGAGCGGGGAAGGCGAGCCTCATGAGTGGGCCTCGTGGATTGCATCGGCATCATGGATTTAACTAAAATGGGTATGATCCAGCTCCAGAACCCCAACCACCCCACCGCCCTGCTGCAGAAGGCCAACCAGATGCGTCTGGCCGGGACTCTGTGCGACGTGGTCATCATGGTGGACAGCCAGGAGTTCCACGCTCACCGGACTGTGCTGGCCTGCACCAGCAAAATGTTTGAGATCCTCTTCCACCGCAGCAGCCAGCACTACACCCTGGACTTTCTCTCACCAAAGACTTTTCAGCAGATTTTGGAGTACGCTTACACTGCCACGCTCCAGGCCAAGGTGGAGGACCTGGACGACCTTCTGTACGCTGCAGAGATCCTGGAGATCGAGTACTTGGAGGAGCAATGCCTGAAGATCCTGGAGACCATCCAGTCCTCGGACGAGAACGACGTGGAGGTCAACGTGAACGACGGCAGCACCGAGGACGACGACGACCGCAAAGGCCACAACGGAGCCAAGAACTCCAAAAAGCATTCCATGGAGAGTCCCTACCTGACGGGCGGCCAGCACGCCTCCCTGGTGGCCGGGATGGTGGACCAGAGTCCCTCGGTGTCCACGTCCTTCGGCGTCTCCACCCTGAGCCCCACCAAAGCGGCTGTGGACAGCCTGATGAGCATCGGCCAGTCTCTGCTGCAGCAGGGCTTCGCCAGCGAGCAGCTCGCCCACGGGAACTCCCACCACCTGATGACGGAGATCAAGACCGAGATGATGCAGGTGGACATGGGCGGCAACGGCCACGACAGCCCCACCAACATGGAGTCCAGCGCCTCCAGCAACGGCGAGCGCAGCGGCGAGGACAGGAACCGCGACGGGCCGGGGACGCCCACGCGCAGCAGCGTCATCACCAGCGCCCGAGAGCTGCACTACGCCCGCGACGAGGGCATGGGCGACGGGCCGGGCGAGGTCAGCCAGATGGGGCTGGAGGCCATGGCCGGGATGACGGAGAAGCACATGGCGTCGCTGTACTCGCTCCCCGTCAACCACAAATCGGACGCCATCATGTCCATGCCGGTGTCCATGGCCTCGGCGCTGCCCATGTCCCCGGCTCTGGCCATGTCCATGGACTTCAGTGCCTACGGGGGGCTCCTCCCTCAGAGCTTCATCCAGAGAGAGTTCTTCAGTAAGCTCGGGGAGCTCTCGGTGGGCATGAAACCCGACGGCAGGAACCAGCACGAGCGCTGCAACGTGTGCGGCGCAGAGCTGCCAGACAACGACGCCGTGGAGCAGCACAGGTGAGACACGGCTCCTTTGTTACCACGCTGCTTCAAGTCTAGAGTCCCCTCAGCCTTGAAGTCTGCTTCTGAAGACACTTCAGCGAAGGTTTATGCAAGGTTCTCGAGAAACCGAGTGCTGTACGAGGTGAAAATCTCAGTCACGTAACTCAAAAGTCTTTGTGTCCTTTGATGGAAGCGGACCTGAGGAAGGAGGTGGATCCTCCGGAGGTCGCGTCTGTTACTCACCAGAGTAGTGGCCCCTCGTCCCGACCTGACTCACCTCCTCTTTCCCATAACTGCTCTGGGGTGGTGGGGTTACTAGCCTGGTAATTGGGGCAGACGCTCTGGTCGGGAAGTGAGTCCCGAGCCCGGGCTCTGAGCTTGGTTCTGTGTTGGCGGCTCAGTGGTCGACCCAGCAGCACTTTGAGGATGTTTCAGACGTGACTGAAGCCTCAGAGTTGGCTCAGACTCACCTGTAAACTTTCTCCAGGCGTGTCACGGTTTGTTTAGCTCTGCTTTCGTCAAAACTTGCACGGTACCAGCAGCCCGTGGTATGCACTTGCGTCACTTCTTTGATTGTCTTTTTTTTCACTCCTTACCCTGAAATGTTTGCTGAAGTCAATAGGAATGCATAGTGGTCAAAGTTCACCTGAGGATTTGAACCCTGGCACCCATGTCCACACGGTGTCCTATAGTAGCAGGATATATTCAGTCTGCGCTCCGTCTTTGTCTTTTTTGCACATACTGAATATTACAGAGCTCCTTTTAGCACGCAGAGCGAGTGTGTCCTCATTTTCAGCCTTGCTCTAAGTTATTTTGCAGTCCTTTTTTTTACCCTGATGTGAGTGACATACTCAGTCAGATTGTAGTTTTGTGGTTTTGTGGCAGTTGCTTCTCTTAGAGTGCAAACCAGTGTGGCCTTCATGTTGGGTGCTGTGTATTCATTTAAGAGAATAATAATATCTGGCAGCAGAAGTGAATGAGACTGAGACTCTTAGTTTCAGTTCCTCCTTTGTTGCCTTTGTCATCAGCTCTAAGATGCACTAAAGCGTCCGCTCTGAGGTGCGTGAGGGCAGCATGGCTGCGTTAGAGGACGAGCTGCTCTGCTCTCCGTGTTGAGAGAAAGTCTGGCATGTGAAATGGTTGCCTGTGTTTCAAGAGGAATTTCATCAATTCGCTCAAGCTGGGAAATCTCGTATCAAAGGAGATTTCCAAACCGTTTCATGCATTGATCTTCCCGCCTCGCTCCATAGCATACTAATGGGTTAATCTAGACGGGCTGATACACCGACACGACACTGTTTAATATTGTACGCACTGTCCTGACGGCCTCCTGAAGTGTAGAAATCAAACCTTGCATCATCTGCTGTCTGCTCCGCCGTCCGCACATGAAAGCTGCGCTCTGCCCGCTCGCATGCTGCTACTGCAGACGCCGCGGCTCGCGTCCTCGCAAACTCCAATGTGGGTCATTTGACAGCACATCAAGTCTGCGCCGTTTTTCTTATTTTTATTTTTTCCCAATTCCTTTATTATTTTTGTTGCCCTGCGTACAGGCCTGTCAGGCTCCTGGCTCTTTTGATGTGAACACAAGATGTTTTATTTCTTGCGAGCGGAGTCGTGTTCCCTCTGACTAATTACACATCGTTTCCCCGCAGCCGCTGTGTCAGGGTCACTGCTGCCTCGGCAACACACACATGCAGGGGGGAGGGAACAAAGTTGGCGGAGTTCACCTTGGTGCAGGCAGGTCAAGTCAAACACGAGTGTAATTGTTTCCAGATGTGCCACAGGTCGCCGGTGTGAGGTGTCTGTGTGTGCGTCCATGGTGAAACGAACAAAGCAGAAAGTGCCCACTTCCTGTATAAATTTAGAGTCTGCTCCCTCTCATTCCTCTGTGCCCTGGATTATATCATAAAGACCAAACCACCCAGACGGAGCACAAAGTGCACCGGCTCCACAAGTGTCGCTCGAGGACTCGGGCGCACACACAGGAGGCAGAAATCTCACGACTCAACGTGCAGATTCCCAGCCGCTCCGAACCCCGGCGCTAGCAGAGAAGCTCGGAGCAGAACCTGGTGACGGAGCTGCAGCACCACCAGACACAGACGAGAAACTGTGGCTGATCTGTCTGCTTATTTTTGTAAGTGTGGTTACTAAGCCGCTCAGTCTGTGTAGTGTCAACACACGGTGTAAGAAGTGGTGCAGAGATGATCTGTTTACAGTCATAAATCAGAGGAAAGCCGCAACCAGCAGACAGATCACACATTTTGACCTGGAAATCTCGTGATTAATTTTCATTTGATTGTTTGCAGTGACCAGTGTTTGCAGCTATTTAAGGGAACTATCTTGAATTGGGGGGGGGGGGGGGGTTATTGTCACCAAGCTTTTGATTAATATTTTAACAATATTTTAATTCATGTTTGGCTTCTTGTTTGTCTCGACAGCAGCACTGTTTTATTGCTCCCAGTATGAGACGTTTGAAATAAAATCCTGATTCATCTTAAAGAAATATAGGAGGCGCTTTCAGTAGTTGCCACAGCCGCCCCCCCCACCCCCCCCACCCCCCCACCCCCCCCCCACCCCCCCCCAGCCCAGCCGCCACCTCCTCGCTGACAAGCCCCGCAGATTTATTTCTGAGAGGAAGCCCAGGGTGAGTGTTGTTGCTGCTTCGGGGAGACAGGATTACAGCAATATTTTAGTAACCCTTGCTCAGAGAAAATAATCAACACAGGAAGGGCCTGAGTGATTATTGGGAAAATAAATGCATGATGCAGGGGGCTAATTCTGCAGTGGCGGGGGGAAGAAGACGGAGAAGAAAGGGGAAAAAACCTCCACTGCTTGGTATTCCAAACACAGCATCCAATTCACGGGAACTAGCCTTGGGTTTATCTCTTTCACTTAATCGTCCATTCTCATGCAAATGACTGACCCTCGCTGTAATGTACATCACATAAGTGAAAAAAGAGCCTATTTTAAAGGACAGCTTTTGCAGCATATAGCTGTTAAACATTACTGATAACCATCAGAGCTTTTACTCCGTCTTTTCATAACACAGCCACGGCGTCGCTCTGTGTTTTTTTCCCTTTTCTTTTCTTTTTTTTTTTGAATGAATGAATGTGACAAGTCAATTCTCCCCCCTCTGTTTTTTTTCTTCTTTTCTTTTTTGCGCAGGCTATTTTTATTAATGGCTGTATTGGGGAGTGGGCTGCGAGTGGTAGGAATAATCACCTCTGCATTAACCTCCACACGTGCACGCACACCTCTGTGTGTGTGTGTGTGTGTGTGTGTGTGTGTGTGTTTTCATTACTTTTTTACACACATTCCCCTCAGCAGCAGCAGCAGCAGCAGCAGCCAGCGCTCACTCTTCCGTTTCCTCTCCTTTTGTGGCAGAGGGGTGCGGAGGGCGCTCTAATACCCCGGGCCCCAGGTGTTTAAACAGTGGGCCCAAGGCCCTTATCTGTGCATATCAGGATGGGACAGATAACCCTTGGCACTCCTCCTCAGTAAACCAAGAGCAGATTGAGTGCAGATAGCGGCCCATAGCGTTTGTTGCAGGTGATAACGATGTATGCACACGCACGTGTGTATATACCTTGGCATGTGGAGCGGAGGCC
>CM055204.1:21073321-21248321 GCA_029224185.1 Karalla daura | reverse complement strand
ATAAGTCAGTGTTACTCCTAATTCAGAGTGGCCTCAAAACGTTGATTTAAATCCATAGCTCAACAATGGAGCAAATGCAAAGCAAACTCTGATTTTTTTTTTTTAATTTTCCAGGTGTGTGTGTGTGTGTGTGACTGTAATTGTGTGTGATTTCTGGTGTGTTGGCGGTTTTGTTTACATGTGAGGGAATGTAGAGAAGCTGCCAAACGTGGGCTCATGCTTAATTGATCATAAGCCGTCAGGCTGATGGTGCGACCTGCGGTCAGTGGTGCAGCTCAATTATTTACCACTTTTTTTTTTATTAGCAACTTCAATAATTTATTTAAGATTCTGTTCAACACCAGCTCATTGATCTGCATCGATCGCATCGACGGGGAGGTCGTCACATTATCTGTCTGACCCTAATTGACATCATAATTTCCCTCCCATGGCTGACGAGGGAGCCGTTTGATTGGTCGGACTCCTTTTATTCCTCCCCTCTGGCCATAATCATCCCCTGAATTTCTCTCCTGGCACATTATGAATCCTCTCCTTCTTGTTTACTGCGCGGCTGTCAGCCGTCTCCAAGGTCTCTCTTGACCGCTTCCAGATTGTTTTGTGTTTGTCTGTTTGTCCCTGGGCCCCGAAAGGCGAGAGCGGGATAGTAAAAGACGGCGGAGGGGAGAAAGAGGAGGAGGAGGAGGAGGAGGAGGGGAGAGAAAGGGAAAAAAAAGCCATTCCATTTCCTGGACTGATCACTGGAGCGGGTGGCTCTGACATGTCATGACTCAAACAGCATCATTTCTGCCACTCCTGTCTCGCCGCTGACCTTACAAATGATGCTGTGGGCTCCCGCCATATGCCATTAAGCATGGTGTAAAACAGGACGGGGTTTTATCCCCGCCGAACGTGCCGCACAGCTCCCAGACACCCTCTGCAGTCTCCTCCTCCTCCTCCTCCTCCTCCTCCTCCTCCTCCTCCTTCTCCTTCACCCAGGAGAAGAAGCAGATTACGGCGGCGCTTTTCCCTCTGATGGTTTTTGTCTGTATACTGTCTTTTTTTCCCTCTTTGCCTCCTCCTGCTTTTCCTCCCCGGCTTGTGTTTTATTGCCTCCTGTGAGTGTTGGTCTGAGGCGAGGAGCTGGAGCTTCCCTAACAGGTGTTTGGGTGCTTATCGCCCACGTCTGTGCCCTTATCTCTGGCCCTCAGCTTCCTGCATCCTCTCTCTTGCATGCCTCAGAGTGGGGATATATTTCACTTAGCCTCTGACCCGAAACCTTCCTCACTATCTGCCTGGGTCTCTCTCCCTCTCTCCCTCTCTCTCTCTCTCTCTCTCTCTCTCTCTCTCTCTCCTGCAAGGACGTTTCATCATCATCACCTCACTTGACTCTGTTTTCCTTCCTTTCGTCTTTCTTCATATTTTTTCATCCAGAAAATTCGTGCAGCTCGTAAAATGTAGACATTTACGGCATAGAATTAATCAGGGCTTCCAGCAATTATTTTTTGTTCACTCTCAATCAGTTAAAAGATTGATTAAAAGTCTGTAAAACGAAATATTGGAAACATTGCTTGTTACCCATCAGCTTCAGCACCATTTGAGGCTTATTTATCTGGAAAGAAATTCCTGTGCTAGAGACGGAGACTCTAGAGGGACGTGAAGATGTAAGGACATAAAAATATGAGACTCTACATCTGGAGTAGGTCTTTCTAGTGTAATTGGACAAACAGAACATCTGTTTTTGCTGATTACAGAGAACTGAAATCATTAAATGCACTTCATAATAATTGATGCAGCACGTCAAATCCTCAATTCTTCCAATAATTTTTTTTTCTCTAATTGACTGATCAGTCCATCTCAGTAAATATTTTTATTTATTATTTAATTTATTTCTGCATAGTTTCCTTGGTTAATTAGAAAATCATCAAATATGTAAATGTAAATGTAGATAAGGAAATGATGTGCAGTTTGGTATCAAACAGGAAGTTGGAAATGCAAATGTTTAAAGTCTGAAATTCGCAGAAAGTGAAATAGCAAAGTCTAAACTTTACGTAGAGATACTGTAACTCCAATATCTACGCTGTGTGAAGAGAGACGAGCTGTGTAGCCGCAGCATCTCAGACAGTACAATCACACATATTTTAGCCGTTGTGGTGTCACGGTGGAAGCAGAGGAAATGTGAGCTTTGATGCTGCTGGTTTGATCCAGCACTTTGTCAGAGTGATTGGTCTCAGGCCTCAGCCCCACCTTCACATTCCCTCTCTCCTTCCCTGCTCCCGACTCTCACACGGTGGGACAAAGGCTAAAGTGTCTGAGGGATGGGGTTGTGATGCTGGTTTGGAGGGGGTTGACCCCCTCGGAGGACCTGACAGGGGCCCTCCTCTCTCTCCCTCTCTCTCTCTCTTTCTAATCCCCATTCTGAGTGGGCACAGAGGGGAGAGAGCCCACAGTCTAACACCCATGAGAGAGTCTATTGTGAGCGTGGGGCTGTGTTACAGTAGGAGGGATGCAGGGGTCTCAGGCCCAGATAAACGCCAGGCCCAGGTCAGGACCGGCCCCCCTGTTATTTACAGTAGGTCCTTTCATTGCCCGAGTGAAACAGGAGCTGGTGGTGGAGGTGCAGGGTCTGTGTGTGTGTGTGTGTGGGTGTGTGTGTGTGTGTGAGAGAGTGAGGTGGGGGGAACGGCCACTGTTTGTGCTCAGCCAGGCCTCCACTATAGGTCAAAGAGCACGGGGGGTGGGGCCGCAGGGGTTACAGACCTGACTTTTGTCTGCGTGTGTTGGGGGGTTTGCAGCCTCGCAGGGGAAAAAGAAAAGGTGGGGGGGGGGGTGGCTTCACAGAGGGAAGGCGGCAGTGATGACTTCCACACACACACACACACACACACACACACACACACTGTTGTGTGATGGGATGCCACTGTAGAACCGAGCGGTTCAGATTCTGTTAAAACCTGTGAATCTTCACACGCTTCATCTCCAAAAATCAATTCAGATTGTTCAGCTTTGTCAGCCTCGCTGGGAAATCCAACTTGGCTGCTGTTTATTGGTTAAAGAGCCACTTGTTGGAATTACAACCACAAACACAGCCTGGTCGCCTCATTAAAATCACTTATTCTTCGCCCTGGTGATTCTTGATTTCATATTTTTCCAACAATCGACTCGTAGTCGTGCGAAGCAATCTGAGGACGCGGCCGTCTGAAAAATCACTGCGAATCAGTCACTTTTGATTAAAGAATCACAGCTTTGTAAAATAAATAAATGAAATTCTTTGGCGATGACGCATTAAAGGCAGTAACTCATTACTGATTCAATTTGTGCTGTGGAGAATTTTCACTAAATGTGGGAAAAGTTGACTTTAAAATGAGAGAAGTGTATTCTGTGACGTGGTCGTCTGTGCTCAGCTGCTGTGAAGTCTGAGAAGCCTCCAACACAAAGACGGAGCGAGCTCAATGGAAGCTGCTCTCTTTGTGCTGCCTGGACCAGGGCGTCGTCTCAGAGGTGAAAACCCAACACCACTGTGACGCTGTGACGCTGTGGACAGGACGAGAGCTGCTGGGACGTCTCCCAGGCAGACACTCTTCATCTTCATCTTCTTCATCGTAGGGCAGAGCTCCCTGTGCTGAGCTTAATCCCACTACTCAGCAAGTACTGTAGCCGTGGGAAGGAGAAGCGAGGCCATCTGCTAGAAACAGAAAAAAGAAAAAAAGTAATCTGGTTGTAATCTGGAGAATGAGGCGGCAGGAGACGTACAACCCGGACGCAGACTCCCAGGCCCGCTACAGGTTTTCTTATTTATGCTTGGTCAATGACCGGGGGGTTAAAGGTCAGCGGGCGAGGTCTTCCCAGATGGGAGGGGGTCAGCCCCAGCCCCAGCTCCAGCTCCTGCCCCCCCCCCCCCCCCCTCCATTGTCCTGAGAGGACACAAAGGCCTCTGGCCACACTGGTCAGCGCTTCGGCCAAAACCGCCAAGGGTTCGAATCCAACCGCTGCTGCTGGCCAATCAGGAGGCAGGATGAGAGAGGAGCTGGAGAGGAGCTCTCTCTCTCTCTCTCTCTCTCTCTCTCTCTCTCTCTCTCTCTCTCTGTCTCTGTCTCTGTCTCTCTCTCTCTGTCTCTGTCTCTGTCTCTCTGTCTCTGTCTCTGTCTCTGTCTCTGTCTCTCTGTCTCTGTCTCTCTCTCTGTCTCTCGCTCTGTGAATCCAGGGCAGTTTTACTTAAAGCTTCACAACAACGTTGTGTCGTGCTGCGTTTGGAGCCGCTCGGCACCAAACTCCCAGTGAAACGTAGTTTAACAGCGGCGAAGTGGCGAGGAGGAGGAGGAGGAGGAGAGGAAGAGTCCCGCAGACCTGACGAAGAGTCACACGCTCACCGCTCGTCTTCCTCTGCTTTGATATCTGAAGCAACTTGTTGCCTCACTGATTCGTATTTTCCGTGCAGACGTTTGATCAGCTGATGAAATGCTGCAAAACCTCCGAACGGCGTGTGAAATATTTTAATAGTTTCAGCTGTTACACACACACACACACACGCACGCACGCACGCACGCACGCACGCACGCACGCACACGCACGCACGCACGCACACGCACATACACATGCACACACACGCACACACACATACACACGCACACACAGACACACGCGCACACACGCACGCACGCACACACACACACACAGTTTAACCTCTTCTGGTGTGTCAAGTTGTTCTTATAAATTGAGGTAGAATTGATTAAATACATTAGTGTGTGTGTGTGTTTGTATTCGTATTTCATGAATTTATGTACCACATACTAGTAAGAATAGTAATAATAATAATAATAATATAATAGTAATAGTAGTATAATAATAATAGTGGAAATGTTTTTTTTAGCCATCTCATTTATGTCCGTTTCACAAAAAATTGCCAGTAATATATGCAGTGAAATTCCTGGTTGAAGGGAAAATTCTTTTTATTTAATTTTTATTTTATTTATTGTACATTTGTTTTGTAACTTTTTTTTAAAAGAAAAAATCATTTTTGAAATTTACATTGTTGGAGCCAAAAGATTAAAAGCAGGAATATTGATAAGAGATAAGTCCAAGCGTCTAGTCACAGATAGAAAGGAGAAGTCTTCATATTTCTAACATTTATATCAGCTGAAGCGAGGCTGCTGGAGTGTTCCTGGCCATCTCTGGCGTTCCAGCCTCCGAGCTGCTCTGTGTTTACCGTGGTCGGCTTGTTTTGATCGGGTCGACCTGCTGATGGACAGACTCCAGACACAGGGCCGAGCTCTGAGCAGGGGAGAGAAAAAAGATGAAAAAAGAAAACATGTTAAAAGTGAAAATGTGTTTGGATCAGAGAGCACAGCTGCAGCGTGAAAAGGGCTTTACATTCGCTCTGCCTATGTCTCGCTATCTGTCCCCTAAACGCCCTTGACATATTACGGAGCAGATCAAAAGCCCAGGAGAGAGACGTGTAGCTGTGAAGCTACAATGTGCGCCTTGCAGCGGGAAGATTCGCTGTGACGCTGCTTTTGTCTCCGTCTTTAACTTCGCTGACCTCAGACCAGCTTTTCAACATTTTCCTGACGCGACAGGAAACGGGAAAAGATCACAGAGTGGAGGAACGAACTCGCCGCTCAGAGAATCTGATGCTAAACTAAAAAACCCTTTTATTTATTTATTCTTCCAAAAGAAACAGCACATCAGCCCCGTACAGCGAGTGAGCCGCTCCGCTGCACACGCGTGTGAACGAGGTTTGGAGCAAACGCAGCGAGGACGCGCTGCTAAGTGCTGCTCATGAATGTGACCGAGACGTTTCTCTGTCAATCTCTCTCGTTCTGTCGTTCTCTGCCGTTCTCTGTCGTTCTCTGTCGTTCTCTGGCGTTCTGTCGTTCTGTCGTTCTCTGTCGTTCTCTCGTTCTGTCGTTCTCTGTCGTTCTGTTGTTCTCTTGTTCTGTCATTCTCTGTTGTTCTCTCGTTCTCTCGTTCTCTGTCGTTCTCTCGTTCTGTCGTTCCTCTGCTCTGTGTGGACTGGCTCAGCAGCGTCTGAGCTGAGGTTTCACTGTTAAAGTTTCACTTTAATCTCAGAGTTTCTCACTAACAGCAGCCAAACAGCCCCTGACCCTAAGCCACAACTGGCAACCGGCAGTCTGATTTTCTTAAATCAGACAGTTTTAAAATAAATTAAAAAATGGATAAATAAGTACATGCTGAAAATACAGTGCATACAGTCATTGCAGTGAGCAGAATGTCAGGATCGAATAATTCTTTACGAATTTGTATTTTTTTTAATCTATTTTTTAATTGATTTCCAAAAAGATTGAATAGAAATGTTTCCCTCAGAAAAAAAAATCTTAAAAGAATCTTCTCAAATTAACATAATAAACGGCAATCAAATGATGATTATTATTTTTACATTCATCCACACACATTTGATTATTTGTATTGAAGTAGCTGCTTTCGGAGAGCAGGCCTGCCCCCCCCAGGGCTGGTCAGCCCCCCCCCCTCTGGCTGCCCCCCCCGGCTGGTCAGCCCCCCCCCTCTGGCTGCCCCCCCCGGCTGGTCAGCCCCCCCCCCCCCCTGGCTGCTTCTCCTGGCTGATGAGTCCAGCTAACGAGGCTGCTCCTGGAGCTTCGTTAGCGCTGGAAGCTGCTTTGTTTGGGGCCGTGCCTGTGCGTCCAGGCCCGCGCAGCCTCCCAGAGGTTAGTGGACGAGGTAGAGCTTTCACATGGCCCCGAGGTCCTGACCCCCACCTCTGCTGGTCAGATGCCCCCCCCCCCGACCCCTCCGCCTCCTCCCAGCGAGGACCCGAGCCCTTTGAGCCGAGCCCTCGACCCCCTGCCGAGCGCGCCCCTTCAGCACATTAATAGTGGCACTGGAACTAATTGCCCAACCTTAGATGTGCTTGAGACCCAGATTGCCTCAGCTGCCAGCGCGCCACAAACCCCCAACACTCCACCCCAAACAGAAGAAAACCTTCAAAAGAAGAATTGCAAAATTGCTGGTTTGTGTGCCTGGCGCTTTGGTAAAACACAGCTCTGTCTTCAAAGGGCTTCATTTGTTGCTTTGTGCTACTGTAAATGTGCATCTATTCAGCCTTGTTGTGAAAACATCTCCCTCCCTTCTCTCGCCGCGCTTTCCGTTTCTGTCGGGCCCATTCAGCCGACAAACGCTCGCTGTTTACCTCGAGACCTTCCCAACACGCCATCCAGCCGCCATTTTGTTGCTAACCCGTCAGGTGCCAAACACCCCCCCCCCCACACACACACCACCACCCTTTGTATTCGGCACACGTTTTGCTAATCCTTCCCATCATTCTGGAATATTTTCTTGCAGGCTTGCACTTTGAACTGTGAATTGCAGGCGCGGGTGTAAAGTGGTGTCTAGCACCAGACTGTTGCTGTTCACACTGTCATGTCTGCCGGCGTCTCCTCGGCTGCGCTCGCCATCACCCCCAGTTCAAAGGAAGCAGCCTCACAGGCGTTTTATGATTTTATTGGGCCAGAGGAAGCGTTCTAGGGGAGGTGTTGGACCGTTATCTGCACTCTGTCTTATAATCTGGCTGCAGCCCGTCTGTCTGCCTGTCTGTCTGTCGGAGGCTGTCTGCGCGCGTGTGCGTGTGCTCCGCGTGCATCGCCTCACGTCTTCATCGCCTCTGATCTCTGGGCGGAGGCAGGTACAAGCCGATCGGTTCAGGTGCAGGTCCAGACGGAAGCTTCCGGCTCGCTGTGTCGGCTCCGATTAGCCGCACACAGGCCCCACGCCGCAGCTTTGTGTCGGACGCCACAAGCATTTCCACAATCAAACCAAACGGGTCCAGGCGAGAGAAGAGGCGAGAGAAGATTTAGCTCCATTCCCATTTTCAGCCAATCGGCTTCCTCGTCTTCTTCTCCTCCTCCTCCCTCTCTTTAGGAACTGCCCGAAACGTGTTGAAATGAGGAGAAAAAGGAGCAAACAGTTGTCCTGTTATCAGTGTGAGCTCGGTGTTAGACAGTGATTCTCACCACTCCTCCTCCTCCTCCTCCTCCTCCTCCTCCTCCTCCTCCTCCTCCTCCTCCTCCTCCTCCTCCTCTCATCACTGTGCACTTTGTTCCCAGCAGTCTCTAAAGTTCTGCATCTTTCCTGAAGAGTTATCAGTTAATATCACAGCTCTCGGTCACAGATTGATCTTATTACTGCTAATAAAAGAGGACGTTTCTTACTACTGTACCTCTCGTAGAAAAGAAAAAAACTCGATCTCCCACATTCAAACCATTTAATCTCTCATTTTAATCTCAAATATTTATCTTGAGGAAGCGGAGAGAGACATTTCAAGCCGCGTCCAGGCTCTAAACAAGCAGCGGCTCCTCTCATTGCTCAAGCTGGAGTCAGAGCCAGTGATTAAGTCTCCATTGATCTTCAGCTTCTCTTATTGTTTCAGCCTGAATTGTGGTTTTTGCTTCTCTCTACTGTATTTGTTTAGTGATATTTCACTTCCAACCCCTGGTTGTAGAGTTAATGATGGTTAATGATGTTTCCCCTGACTGGAGGCTGCGGCTCGCTGCCTCTGTCTATGACGGAGAGTTTCATCAGCCCGGGCTCCTGTTGCACACACCACTCTGCACCAGCAAGAATCACGTTTGAGCTGAAACTCTAAACATGACCTTCTTCATGCCAAAAGCAGCAAATTTTCCAAGATGTTTGACTTTGAGTTACACCCTCTGTGGAGTGGAAACCTGTTGATTGTGCAGAAGTTTATGAAAACGGCAGATTCTGTGGCGTTTGAAGGGCCGATCTGTAAAACCTCGTTCACTTTCCCCTGCGGTTTGTGTTCACAGCCTCTTTGTAGAAGTCGTGAGAGTCTCTGTGAACGTGGTGAGCAGTCATGGAAAAGACTGGTAATGCTTTTTATTGGGGAGGACGGGGTTCTTGTCCTAAAATACCCAGTTTACTGTCTTAATGAATTCAATGGGCTCTAAAAGATGCTTGTAAAATGCAGATGAATGGAGGAGGAGACGTTTACAGTATGCTGGACATGCTGCCCGCTGCCGCTGTTCTGTGGTCGACCTGCCTCCGTCCTCACATCTGCTCAGCTATCAGCCTGCTCCATTAGTGGGCACACCAATACAATATGATGCACACATTTTTTTTGTCTTTTTAGACTTTTTTTTTTTTAAACAAGACCAAAGATGTTATTTTCAATTCCTCAATTGAAGGAAGTTTTATTCCTAAAGATCAAACAGTTTTGAGCTTTTTCATCCTCGGTTTTTGGAGCGTTTAGCAGCAGCCGCTTTGTGCACACCCAGAACAAATGATGCACAGAGGGGCAGCGGCTGCAGATTATTGGGCTGCACATCCAGACATAATGTCAGATTAGGTGTGATCCAGTGCTCGGCGGCCATAACCTGAAGTAAAACTCTGCACTGAAACCGAGACTGATGTAGTTCAGCAGCTCGTCTCTGCAGAGCTCAGCCTCCTCCTAAAGCAGAGGATTTCATCCTGTTGCTTTGATTAAGCTGAAATGACTGTTTCCCCAAAACATTGACTGTTATTCCTAGTATTCCATTTATTCTATTGAGACTTATTTCTGCGTGAGTGCAGGGAGCAGGCAGAGTTCAGCTCCATCCTCCTCCTTGGAAACACTGAAAGCTTCTTTGCTTCCCTGAGACGCCTTGTGTTAACCGAGACCGATCGGCTCTACCTGCTCTCTCAGATTTCAGGTGCCGGGGTTTGCGTCGTTCCAAATAATCCATAGGACAGATTCCTGTTCCTTCCTCCAGCTTCAAATAAAGGACAGCAGCAGCAGCAGTGTGTGTGCCGGCCGGTCAGATAATCCTCCGTGGAAATGTGGGCTCTGACAGATGTGTGCATGGCTATCAAGAATTACAGCCATGATAAGAGAGAATGAACTTTATCCTCTTGTAGCAACAATGCAGCGGTGGAGCTGGCCGCTGTCATTAGTGTATGCTAAACATCCTGGACGTGATGTGCAGCTGTAATCCCAGGACCACCGTGCTGGCTGCTGCTGACTCAGGATCAGCTCAGGTTGGTCAGGCTGCACCAGCCGGGCGGCTCCTCTGCCCAGGCTGGGACAGACCACACTGTTCCACACCTTTCTAGAGGTCAAACAGGTCCCAGGTTTAGCCGGTCTAAAAGTCCTGCAACCACAGTATCATGTATAGTCTGAATGAGACATGATTATTTTTTGCAGCTAATTAATCAGTTTGTTGACTTTTCGTTAATCTATTAGTTGCTTGACCTATAACACGTCAGAACAATGTTTATCCATCTTTCATGGAGGTCGAGATGAAATGCATTGTTCAGTTTGCACAGAGCAGAGAACTTCCTATCAACATACTCAGACTGACTGATTATTAGTGGTTGTTGATTAATCTCCTATAATTAGCCGTATAATTGCGTCTGGTCTGGAACCAAACCCAGCAACGTCTGGCCTCGTTCACTGAGCGTTAACTGTGGTGATGGAGCACAGGTGGGTGAGGCTCACACCTCTCTGAGTCGCATCAGTAGCAGACCCTTCACGCCTCCTCCTTCAGGATCTCTGCGTCTGTGGCTTTAAAAGAAAACCAGCCAGTGCTCTCAGAACCATCAGTCATTTGTTCAGACGGTTTATTGTACAAACGGGCAATAATCCGTAGAAACGTCTCTTCATGTTGCTTGTTTTCCTTCAGTGTGAAATGGAGCTTCACATTAAAGAATCACGTGTGTGTGTGTGTGTGTGTGTGTCTAGATGCACATTTTCTCACTAAATGACTTTAGTGATTAGCTTTCTGATTAATGATTGATTAGCTGGTTGTATCAGTGTGAGGCTGAGTTGTGCTGTTTGTTTCTTGCTGCCCTGGTGATGTTTGTCAGGTGATATTTCATTCCCAGCCACTAGTTGTTGAGCTAATGACGCTTAATGATGTTTGCCTGAGTTTGGGCTGTGGATGGTTGCGTGCTGTACTGTATGTATGACTGTGGGTTTCATCAGCTCAGCCTTGCTGGGGCTTTTCGACACCAATCATTTGTTTTTGTACATTTTTTTGAGGGTCGATAAAACGCAAAATGTAGCAACTGTGCGAAGATGATTTGTTTTGGTAAAAAAAGAAAAAGAAACAACCAATGAGGATGTGTCTCGCTGGGGTTGCTCAACTACGTTCACAACAGCAAAAAAGTTTAGGGAAGGTGAAGCTTTGCAGCGCTGCAGAAACACCTGTTTAACATGTGGATGAGACGTCCGCAGCCCGGAGGCTGCTCCTCAGGGCGGCAGCGCTGCTGCCGGAGCCTCGTTTCACTCAGACATCTGCCAGAGCTTCTGATTAGCTGTTTGCTTGATAAAATGTTGGGAAAATACTGGGAAATAAATCCTCAAATTCCGTGTTTTGTTTGGATGGACTCAGAGAAAACAGAAAATATTCGCATTTATGAAGCTGAGAGTGGAGCGCATCTCTTCCCAGCTCTCAGAGAAACGGTTCAACGGCTCAGATCCATAATTACAAACAGCGGTCGACAATTCAGTTTTGATACGTTCAGTTTGCCTTTTGTGACTTTGGAGCTTTTCACATCACAACGTTGAATCCAGAGTTCACAGTGAGTGAGTTATCCTTCTGTGTTTTCTGTGTCATTAGCTGCAGACAACATCTGATGATACAGGAGCGAGGTGCCTCTTCCTCCTCCTCCTCCTCCTCCTCCTCCTCCTCCTCCTCCTAGTCGCGTGTTTAAAGTGGCTCTTTCATTTGCTCTTCTCAGAGGTCAGAGGTTCCATAGATGCTCTGCAGGCAGCTCTCGTACAGTCACAAGTGTCTGTTTTTAACGTCTCTTTTAAGCATCTTTCTTTGGTAATTGTCATAAAAAAAAAGCTGGAGCCTTGACTGATGCACTAACCTCATCAGGGGCGGTGAATGAAAGAATGAAAGAAAGAAAGAGAGAAGAAAACACACATTTGAAAAACCCACTCGTAATAGTGTTTAATTTAATGTTTATCCAAGAGCCTGGTTACATGGACGGGAGTGAAACATCAAGTTCTGCTCTCGTGGCCTCCGAGAAAGAAAAACCTCCTTCATCTGTCATTATACAAATGAAAATGTCAGCGGCTGTTTTAACTCTGCTGAAGAGGCCTCTCCAGTGTGTGAGCTCCTGACCTTGCAGCGTCTGTGCTGTCGCGGAGCATCACGCACCAACACCACAGCGTTTCCTCCCCCGACCCGGCTGCTGCTGCAGGACCAGCTTCAGTCTGCACACAGTCACATGTCACATGGTATTTACATGTTACACATTATTTACATGTTACACGTTATTTACATGTTCCATGTTTAAGACTCGGGCCTATTGTTCCCAACACTGCAGCACAACTGGATGATTTACTCAAACGCACCCGGAAACAGGCAGACAGACAGACAGGCAGGCAGGCAGGCAGGCAGGCAGACAGGCAGGCAGGCAGGCAGGCAGGCAGGCAGACAGCCAGGCAGACAGGCAGACAGGCAGGCAGACAGGCAGGCAGGCAGGCAGGCAGGCAGACAGCCAGGCAGGCAGGCAGGCAGGCAGGCAGGCAGACAGCCAGGCAGGCAGGCAGGCAGGCAGGCAGGCAGGCAGGCAGGCAGACAGACATATGGATGGATAGAAACTTTATTGATCGCTCTGGGAGGTACACATTGGGAAATTGAAGTATAGTAGTAGAAGAAATGAGGTTATATTATATTAGAAATTAGAATAAATGTAAAGTGCATGTTTTAATAGTTTTTTCATTATCGTCTTTTTATTTGTAGCTGTCTGATTTTTTTCTTCTGCTTTTTATATTTATTTAACAATCCTTTGTTCTTGTTCTTTGAATGTTAACACTGACACAAAATCCTTGTTGCAAAAGTAAAAAGAAATCTCGTCTTGATGAAACGCTTTGAGGTGGGTGTCGTCCTGGCCTCAGAACAGCAGCGTCAGGAGTCTGTGTCGCTGCGTCATCCGTCAGACTCTGAGGTGCTGGGACCTGCAGCATCTCAGACTCCGTCACCTTTGGCCTTCCCCTCCTCGCCACCTGTAGAGCGGACAGAGAGCGGCTCTGCTTTCAGGCCGGCCGCTCGCTGCAGTGAGCCCGCAGCCCCAGCCAAAGGGCCGCCAGCTCAGGATTATTTGTTCGCTCTGTTTTCCTGACCTTGCTGCCGTTTCCCTCCTCTCTCCCTTTATTTCAGCTTCTCTAAGCAGCACAGAAGCTGCAGCGAAAAACGCTGAAAAGCTTGTTGTTGCTCTGCGATTGATCAGATTTTATTTAAAAGGAAAAAGAAAAGCTGTTCCTGTCCGCTGCCCTCCGCTGCCTCAGACACGCGTCTCAGCCCAGAATCAGCTGCTAAAGAACTGATGGCGCCGCCTCCTTTGTGTCGTCAGGCCCTGCTCCATCTGATGCCAGGTGCAGAGAATGTCCAAACTACACCCAACTCCTTAATTCATTTAACAAACTACAGTCGTGTAGTTATCGCAGGCTGTAGATCTAAAATGTCTGATGGAGTCTCAGCTTTTTGTTCCAACCTGTGATGGAGCACCTGTGTACGGCTGCACGCGTGGAGCAGGCCTAACGTGCTTCACAGAAAGGAACCTCAAGCAGCTTCCGAGCCATTTTCCTCCGGTTTTACATCACATCTAACACCAAAGTGGCATTTATGTAAACGTAAAGGTCACCTGTTTGCTGGGAAGGTGTTGTGAGCTCAGAGAATCTGGAAATGTCCTCTGAGCATTCAGAGAGAGAGGAAAGTTAGTGGGGACGATCCTTCTACAAAGCAGAACATCCAGCTGCTGGTTCCTCTCCTGCTCCCTTTGATGGGTGCAGATCCCAAAGTAGGAGGAGGAGGAGGAGGAGGAGGAGGAGGAGGAGGAGGGGAGGGGGGGGGCAGCACATCGATCCGACGTCTGATGTCACGTTATTGCAACAACAAACATGGCTGAACGATGGATTGTGTGATCTACAGCTTAGGTTTTTTTTTGCTTGTAAAAGTTTGTGAAAAAGCCTCTAAAGTATCGATCTGTGCTTCACAAAGGCCAGGACGACGCCTTCAAACACTGTTTAGTCCACATCTAAAACATCTTCAGTTTGCGTCACAGAACAGTGACATTTTAGAAGCTGAGATCAGATCTTAAAAATATCCTCCTTATACTGAATAAAGCCTTCACTCATACATTACATGCTTCTGTTACCAAAGGGAGATGCTCCAAACTTTGAGAAAGGAGATTCACGCTTCAGACAAATATCTGTGAGGAAATGATCAGAAATATGGTGAAATAACTCTTTATGCCTCTCTGCTGTGTATTAAACTAGAGTGAAGATAAGTTCAGAATTAATTTACCCCTGACGGGAAATCCTTTTGCACAGCTGCCAAACATTATTGTTACTGGTGAAGCCCAGATTTCACCAGTAAGACCTACAGGTCCCTCCTCCCTCCCTCGCTCTGGTGTTTTGGAGATTATTTAGCCACAGCGTAGCATCACGACCACAGCCTGAAGTGGTGGGTGAGTCCCGGGCATGCTGTGGTGTCCAGGCAGTGTCCAGCTCCGAGCAGACAGCCTCCTCCAGGGGACGGAGGAATGAATCCACAGACCAGCCTGGCCTCAACCTTCTCCCTCCAGCCGCTGAGATGCTGTGAGAACCAGACGGTTCAAGGCTTGTTCTGCTGCTCTGAGATCTCCTGACTGAAGCAGATAGTGTGGAGAAGGGACGGTCCACAGACAGCAGCGAGGCTCAGCCAGATGTGATGGTCTTCCTGGTTATGGCCGGGCAGTGTGCTCAGAGCCGTGGGTGAGGTTATCTATCTGAAGCTGTGGACATCATTGTCCTCTGTGCAGCCTGATCCAGATATTCCTGCAATTATCACATAGACAAAGTTATTTTTACGTTCCTGATAACTCTTAACAGTCCTGCTCCAAACTGGAGTGTTAATAAACAGACATGAAGGAACAGGAACCACCTTAGATGTGTGATCAGGTGCCATGTAAACCTCGTCCAGCAGAGTCTGGATTATAGACCTGAAAAAAATAGATTTGGATGTTGATAAGAACAATCTGCAAGTTGGCTGCATTCTGCTTCACTCAGCTCAGGTAGGTCCTGTGTGTGTGCCACACGTGATTGTAATCGAGGTGATCAAACGAGTGTGTGTGTATGTGTGTGTGTGTCCCAGACCCCGGTACCCTGGGTCAGCCCCGTCCCAGCCTTGTGCGGCCCGGCCTGGGCTGGGTCTGGGCTGCGGAGGGGGGGGGGGGGGGGGGGGGTTGGCCAGGCAGGCCTGCACCCAGCAGAGAGCCTGTTGAGCAGAAGCCTCATCTCCAGGCTTCAAACTAGCACCGGGGAACAATCGAGGTTGTGTTTATTAAAACACATCACAGAGGTGGACTCCCCGCCAAAGAGCGCTGCTCAGTGAGACGCGACGGGCCGCTCTGTGATCACAGAGGGAGGAACAGGCATCCGGCGTCATTCTAATGAAATGATAAGGTGGCGGGATCCACATGGCTGCTCCGGGACGCTTGTTTTTACTGCCTTTCTGGGGACTGTGCAGGATTAATCCGCCTTTGTGAACCCCTTCCTTATTGTATCGCTTTCAATAATCAAGCAGCCCTGGAAGAGAGAGACAGAGTGTGTGCGTGTGCGTGTGTGTGTGTGTGTCTGTGTGTGTGTGTGTGTGTGTGCGTGCGCGTGTGTGTGTGTGTGGAAGCAGCGACTTCCTGCAACAACAACGCAGGCGTGCGGCGTTTGAACTTATTCAGCATCTGGTGGAGGGAGCGCAGGCCTCAGAAGGAGGAAGTGATAGTGACAGGGAGGAAGAGGAGCTGTTTCCAGGCCGGTTTGATCGCCCGCTCTCTCTCTCTCTCTCTCTCCCTCTCACGAGCTGCTGCTTTTATTCTTAGCGGTGCTGCCTCGCCTCCAGCAGCATCCAGCGGTTCACTCCAGTTCAGCGGGCAGCGCGTGAGGGGAACTGAGCCCAGCGCTGACACCGCTCTCCGGCTGAGCGCCTGTTTGTTTGTTTTCAGCGTTTATCACAAGTTCCTACAAAGTTCCTAAGAGTTCGGATCAAAGGGATTCTGCCTCGTTCTGAACCTGAGCGGCAGAGAAATATTCCACACCTCAGGCTTTTTATTTCCTTTTTTCTTCTGTTTTCTTTTGTTTTTCTCGTGCTCAGAGCTATTAAAAGGTCACCGGGTTTGTAGGAGAGGATGAAGAAGCTCTGGGGTCCGGCTCAGTTTTACAGCCCTGGGCTTCACCTTTCACCTGGATGCGAGTGACACAACAAGGCGAATTGTCCACATTTCTGAGCTTATCAGCTCTCCAACAGGCCGAGCGAAGCCCAGACGGCTGCAGTTTGACCCTGACGCTTGTATCAGTCCAGTGCTGCGCGTCCAGCATGATAATGAAGTGTTACAAGTTAATGAAAGTAAATGAAACCTCGTTAAACCTTAAAGATAGGTCGCTTGAAACAGTCGCTGTGCTGTTATTTAATCCCCTAACATCTGCGTTTATCGAATCCACTATCAATCCGTATGGTTTCGCTCTACTTCCCCGACACAGTTGAAGCGTGTTTGCTAATACCAGTAAAATTTCCATGAAATTGACTAAACTCCACTTCCATTCATTACAGTTGAACTTTTTCAGAGCAGAGAGTTACGCAACACGGTGGTTACACACGATAAACGATTTCACAGCAAAATACGTTTGTCATCAGCAGTAACACTGATATCTGTACGACCAAATAAAAAACCTCACATTTAGGAAGCTGAGAGCTGAGACTTGGACTTTCTGTCTTTAAAACTTAAAGTTATAATCTTAGTGTTTTAGTTATTACATGACCATGTGGCAGCAGTTGTGCCCCTGAGCATTATGGGAGACATAGTAAAAGCATTGGCTTTTAGGGTGGGGGGAGTGGGTGTGTGTGTGTGTGTGGGAGGGGGGGGGGGGTTCACTACTCACTGTTACAGCCTAAAGAGAGATTGATTTGTCGGACGCTGGTCCTGAAGGACGTCTAATACAATTACGAGGTGGGTTGGGAGGTTAGAGTGGTGAAACCTGGTTTATGTGTGTGTGTGTGTGTGTGTGTGTGTGTGTGTGTGTGTATGTGTGTGTGGGGGTGGGGGGGGGGGGGCGCAATGACCAACGACCAACTGGCCAAAACCTGCCTGAACAGGCCCGTCACCACCCGTCCTCACTGCACCGCGCCTCCAGATAAACGACGGCTCTGAGCTGGAGCACAGACGCACACACACACGCACACACACACACACGCACACACACAGACTCACACACACACACAGTGAGAGAGAGCGAGCTGGGCAGCTTCCTTCAGAGCTGGATTGACATGTGTAGAATTGATGCCTCTGCCGATGCCATTGTCTGGCTGTCGAGCTGTGCGTCGCTCTCGTCTCAGACAAAGGTCATTCATCATGACAGCATAAAGCTCTGGCCATTAGTGGTTGATGAATGACCTGGCCTACCGGTCAAGCCTTGACCCCCCTCCTCCACCCACCCCCTTCTTTTCCCTCCTTTTCTCAGGACTTAGTCAAAGTCTGAAAAGCGTTGAGCCTGTCGGACGTGAAAGGTGGAGCTCAGATTCCGGTTGGTCAAGCTTTACTGTATCTATTTGCCCACTGGCTGCTAGTACACACACACACACACACACACACACACATTTCTGCACACACAGGATGCTTTCAGTCCTTATCTCTGCAGCTTTTAGGACAGCTGTTGAGTGCAGGCAGCTGACCTCTGACCCCCCAGCACCACTAGGCTCCTTCCCTCCCACCAACACCAGCTCAGTGAGCAGGGTAACCCCCACCCTCTATAAATTCCTTCCCCTTCGAGTTGCACCACTTTGTTGTCTGTCTAGTGTTTGACCAAATAAGAGTTTGGACTCGTACATTCCTTTGCTCCAAACACAGAGCAAAGTTTCCTTTTCTTTCTTTTTCTTTTTTTTCTTTTTTCAACTGAAATAACTAAAAAAAAAAAGAGAGAGCAGGAAAGCATCTCTTCTGCACGCTCCCTCTGTGTACATTCTTCTAACCGCACCATATGTAAGTAGAGTAGCGGAGGAGCTGCCGCTTACATGAATTCCTTTTCCCCTCCTGTGTGTCTGGAACATATGTGAGGGTCTTTTGAGGTCACGCACACAACTGGAGAGGAAAAAATAAAAAGCGAGAGAGAGAGCGAGTCTTTTGTGTGTGTCGGCGCTCGTCGACCACGTTACAACCATTTGCTCTCTGGGGTGGGGGGAGGTTTCGGTTTCCGCCTAGAGGGCACTATACTGCCTTCAACATAAGGAACTTCCACAGCAGCCTGAACTCCCTCTCTCACACTCACACACACACAGAGATAACTGGACTGTACAGCAGACGTGCTGCTGTTCATTGAAGTCAGAGCGTGTTAAAATCGGCGCTGTCAGAGCTGAGAGGAGGCCAATCAGCTCCTGTTAACACAGGCGGGTCAGGAGAGCAGTAAAAGCAGCTTTGTTCTGTCAGACGGCCTCAGACTCAGGCTGAGATAACCAAGAGCCCTCCGGGACGTTTCTGGAGGGCACAGGAAGTTTGCAAAATGGAAATATTGACATGGATTATGTCAGCGCAGTCAGGACATGTGAATGACTCGTGGCAGTTTGAGCTTTATGTCACCAGACTGGTTTCCTGTTTTTACGACATCTGAAAACAGATTCCGATCCGTCCCCAACATAAGCGAAGCACTCAGGTAGAACATGCCCGAAGCACAAGTCCAATATTTTGAGATTCTGCTGCTTTGTTGGTTCTCTGCAAAGTGCAAAAGTGCAATTTCATTTTGTAAAAAGTTACAGAATAATCGTAGTAGGTCTGCAATAGTCCAGCATCCCTCACAGTGAAATCCACTACTCTGTACTCTGTACTCTGTACTCTGTACCCTGTACTCTGTACCACTAAATGTACTCAGTTACTGGCTGCAGCACATTTGCCACTTCAAACACATGCTTTGGCAAAATGACTGAAGCTGTGAAGTGTGTTATCAATTATTGCTTCAAGATGCGACTCGAGTGTTTGTGTGTTGTGCAAAAACCTCAAGCTGAGCTGCTTCACACGGAGCTGCAGCTCCTCTGAGGAGGAGGAGAAGGAGCTGCAGCTCCTCTGAGGAGGAGGAGGAGAAGGAGCTGCAGCTCCTCTGAGGAGGAGGAGGAGGAGCTGCAGCTCCTCGGAGCAGGAGGAGCGCGTGTGTCGCTACCTGTCGGATTCGACCGCCACTGACATTGTTACACCTCCGCCCGCATGATCTCACTCTTTATTTAAAAAGAGAGAAGGAAAAAAGAGAAAAATCATCCACTCCAGAAGAACTGTTCACTTAATGGAGTCCTCGCGAGCTCATTCTCCTCATTTTACTTTCAATGTGGTTTTAATCTCCTTGATCCTCCTCAGACTGGAGTCTAATTCAGTTGAGTTTCAGACAAAGTCCTGCAGAAAAGTCCTCGTCTGCGCTCGCTCTCACCTAATCGCCCCCCCCCCCCCCCCCCCCCCCCCCCCCCCCCCGCCGCCGCCTCCGCCGCTCCTGCTGAGAGGAGGCGCAGAATGAAATTGAAATCAACTTCTGCGTGGAGCATCGAGCGGCGGGGAGAGAGGGAGGCGCAGCAAACTGCACTTGACCGCTCTTGACAATGGCTCCGGCTGCTGCTCCCTCCAAATGCACATTGATTAATTAATTAGAATCCCTTATTAGCAAATTGACTGTCTCAGCTGATTATCAAATTCAGTTTCTTTATTAGGCGCGGCCTCCTCATCCCTCCCCCGCTCCTGTGTGTGTGCTGGGAGCAGCCCGGCTCCCAGCTGCCATACTGGGACCAGTGCAGGCTGGGAACTGGTCGCAAGCTGGAAAACACACAAACCAGCAAAAGCAGCAGCTTCTTAATGCTCTGTGTCGTCTTCAACCAGGCAGCTTATTTTCAGAGCAGGAGAAAAAAGATAAAATGCACAATTTAACTTGCTTAAAACATGTAAACAAAAAACAAAAAAAAACAGTTTGTCAAAGCAGTCAATTTTCCTTCCCATTAAGTAATTCTGTATTCTCCCATATTTGTTATAATCAGGTTTGCACAATATGGCAGAGAATATTCTCTCACAGTTTATATAATGTGGTAAATCAGGGTAATAACCAAACCAAGTGAAAATCTCTTAAATCAGGTCAAAGTTGCTCTCAGGATGATGATGATGATAGATAGATAACATGTTTACGACGTCTTTAGTTTCTTTGCGACCCCTGGAATCATGAGACACGTAATTATCGTGATTCTAAGCTGAATTTCAGGGAGGTACCAAAGAGTTAAAGTTAAAGAAAACACAGCTTTTACAGACAGCTTTAGTTTCAAGACGTCACCAGGCTGCTCTCCCTGCAGGTATCTACATCGCCCGACATGACAGAGTACTCAGCTTCTACAGCGATATACGTGAGAGTTCTGTTTAGTTTTTTCTCTGTGAGGCAGAGATGGTCTGGAATCAGCAGTTTTCGGGGCCGGAGGAAGTGGAGCGCAGGCATCTCGTTTGTCGCTTGTGCATTCATGGGGCTGGTATGTGCGGCGGTCTCTGCGAGCTGGAGTCATATGATGATTTGAAACGGTGATAAAACACGCCAGCGAGGAAACAATCGTCTCATTGACCCCTGGGCCGTGATGTGTTGACCCCAGGCCGAATTCCTTGCATCCACACAAGCGGGAAGGTGGGTGGGTGGGAGGAAGGAAGTGTGGAAAACACAGAGTGGAGGTGATGGCTGGCTCCACAGAGGAGGTGCAGGAGGTATCTGGACCTCCTCTCCTGCCTCCACTGGCAGATGACGTGAGGTCCAGGAAACTTCTGAGGTGACTTTTGTTCATTTCTGGTACCAACAAGGCAGAAGGCACACACCTCTGTTAGATATTTACAGTAACTTACTCACACCTTTGAACCTCTTTTCTACTCGGATGTGGAAAATTGAAGAGAGCTGGAATTAAACTAGTGACTCATTTATGGTTGGTATTGGAGCCTCATTAGTTACAATACTGAACACATTCTTTGTTAATACTGCCACATATGAAGTGTAGAGGCAGACACAGGTGATGGAACGATATGAGGTGAATCACAGCACATATCACTGTCACATTAAATGGTTGTGCTCGGACACAGCCCGGATCACCAGGACGGCCCGGTGCTGTGTAGGGCCATTGTGGTTCCTGGCTTTGTCCAGATGGTTCACATACCTTTAGTCGTGCTCCGGGTGAGGAATGTGCTCCCTCGGGACAGTTCCCGACCCTGGAAACAAGGGCCAACATAAACACCCGTCCCCAACCCCCCACCACGGCCCACACCTAAAACCCCTCCAATCCCCGTTGTGGCTGATAATGAGGCTAAAGGAGCAGGAGGAGGAGGAGCAGCAGGAGGAGGAGGAGGAGGAGGAGAGATTAAAGAAAAGTGAGAAGAATAAGTGGTGAAGTTTCGTGGCACCTTTAAATAATTCTGTGCTTATCGGGTTTTGTTTCTACTCTCTAAATATTCCCTCCTGGAGGTTTGCAACATGACGCATCTCGGGCGGAATTAAGGGTGACAAAAGTGGTTTGTCACATGATAGTATTAGGATGCAGTGTTCAGGCTGCGAGTTGTGTGTGTGTGTGTGTGTGTGTGTGAGAGAGAAAGTGTGTGTGTGAGAGAGAGAGAGAGAGAGTGAGTGAGTGTGGGATTATAGCCTGACTAATTACCTTGTAAAATGCTGTTCCTTCCATTTAAAACACAGCAATGCCACAATTCCAATAAACAAGCATTATTCCAAGCAGAGAGCGGCGCGAGTGCGGCCTGGAACCCTCTGTTCCAGCTGTCTTGTAAACAGCGGTCGTCATGGATGGATGATTTTGTTCCATTTTTATCAGCCAACATTTAAAATGCTTGTATTTATATTTTGCTATCTTGTGCAGAGGGAGGGAGGGAGGGAAGGAGGGAGGGAGGGAGGGGGGCAAAATTCCACATAAGACTACTCAGCTGTTCTCCACGATAAGTGTTTATTCTGACATATTTGCTCAGGGAGGAATTAGACCCTGTTTACAGTACGACTCTGGGCCCTGGTGCGTCTCCGCTCCCCGCGCTGGTGGCGCTCCGGCTCAAAACGGGGGAATAAAACAATAATTCTTTTGTGTTCTCTGCGCGAGGAATGTTCTTGTTTTTTAAGATTTGTTTATCAGCCGGAGCCAAAAGACGACGGTTCTAAATGAGAGACCGAGTGAAAATGTATTTTGAGATGAGAAGAAAGGAAACGTCTTGCTCTTGGCTGAGATCTCACCTTCCAGAATAGACGCGGGGACAATAACGGCTCAGAGTCACTGACATGTGATGCCGGCGTCCCTGCTGCACTTTAGAGAGGAAAACAAAATAAAAGAACATCAAAAAAGTGACTTTAAGGGTCTCTCCAAGAGTTGGAAAGCAGTGTGTGTGTGTGTGTGTGTGTGAGAGAGAGAGAGAGAGTGTGTGTGTCCTGGAGGAAGGATGAGAGAAAGTCAGATTTCCAAGCAGCACTTGAATGCGTCTGGGCTGTTTTGATAATGACACCTGATCAATGCTGCACTATACACAGCCTCTCTCATTACAACTGTGCTGCTCCTAAATAGGACAACAATTAGACTGTGTGTTAACATGAGCTGCTTCTGGAATATTCCATTCATATTCCTGGTTGCATAGAATGAACGTCTACGTGTCCACAGTGCATGTATGCTATGGCTCTCCTTCATGTTATAGAATGACATCATAGCATGAAGTAGTACATATGTAGAGCAGCGTACGTATCACCTCCTCCACTGGGTCAGACACCTTCTTCTTTCACATGTCTCCAGAGCTTCATCCTGCTCACCTCCCCCAACATCTACAGCAGCACAGCCCCAGGTTCAGCCTCAGCCCACAAGCTCCACCTCCTCTTCCTCTTCCTCTTCTTCTCTTTGTCTCCATCTTGTCTTGGACACGACGGTGGCTTCATGCAGCAACATCTGTCCTGTGTGGAAGGTGCTTCCATGTGTGTGGAAGGTGCCTCCATGTGTGCAGAGTGGCTGAGGCTGGAGTACACCTCTTCTTATTGTCTGATTCTTCAGGTTGAGCTGATGAAACGTCTCGCTTTATGTGACCGTGTCTCATTCAGAACAGCGTCATATTGTGGTTAAGAACCGAATATTGCGTCCGTGTAAACACAGACGATATCATTGATTGTTTTTATCTCTCCTTTCATATTTCCTCCGGGTTCGTTACTTCCATCGCATCGAGTCGAATAAAGACGTGAGCGTCTCGCCGGTGAAGCTATTGACGATATTCAGGTCGAGATCAATCTGTGTGATGGAAGGCGATGGGGGGAAAATAGGCTCCAGGTTAAAAATGGCCTTACGCCAGGCAGAGTACAGTTTTCTATCATCTCCTCCTCCTCCTATTCCTCCTCCTCCTCCTCCTCCTCTCCTTCCTCCTCTGCTGGTATCGAGGCCCGCGCTCCCTTGCACATCTGTCGGCATGTATCCGCCGCTCAATCGCTCTCGCTGGGCCGCGGCGGGTTCCCTAACAGCTCAGTATGGCTCTTCCATTAATCAAAGACACTTCCAGTGTCCCATTACAGAAACACTGCTACTCGGCCTGTCTGCAGCTGACAGCTCGCCAATTCATCTTGTGGGAGGGAAAAAAGCCATTGTGGCTGTGCTCTACCTGCTCACACGCCGGCTCTGAGAGCGCAGGAAGACCCCTCTGAAATTGTTTTCTCTAGGTCAGGCAAACAACAAAAAAGGTAAATTGCTTGTCTCAGGTAACACACAGGGGGAGTTTGGTGGTTGCGGTGGGGGAGGGGGGAGGGGGGGGTAGGGAGGGGGTGGAGGGGCAAAATAAACGGATGGAGATGTGTTTGTTAAGAGGCGAGATCAACGAGTCTGCAGGGAGAGGAGATGCAGCACAGCCTGTTTACCGGAACGCTGACACGGGAGGAGACCCTGTGCCGGGGCCGCCGGCCGCTAAATACGCCTCCTCACACCTCCTCACACCTCCTTACGCCTCCTTACGCCTCCTTACACCTGAGCTGAGCTGCCACCTCAGCAGCAGCTCCCCCGGCTGCTGGGCCCGGCTGAGGCTCAGCGTGGAGCTCCTGCAGGAGATAAGATGGAGGAGGAGATAAAAGCTGTGCTACAGTAGAGACCTTCAGACTGGCAGTGGTGGAGCAGAAACAACAGAGGAGCATCAGTGTTAGAAATGAGACATAACGAGGTAGAGAGAGGACGGCTCTGAGGTGAAACATGTCAACAGTTCAAATGTCTCGGAAACCCAAAAAAACATGTGTATTTTAGTATGTATTTTTAGCAGATTAAAGCCAATGATTCTAATGAAGTAATCCAGTTCAGTTGCATGGACTTAATTTAGTCATTTAAAACCTAAAACTTGAATAATCCTGAGCACCTTTGGACTTCCTGAACATTTTCAGGCCATTCTCAGGTTTGTTTTTTGACGTGTCGTGTTACACAATGAGAACAGGGACGGTCCTGTTTCTGCTTTTGCACCATTCACTCGCTCTGCTTTACTGATGTCAGGTGTTGCAGCTGCACCTGAAGTCTTCTTGACTTGGAGGTGTCATTATTTAGCATGCAAGGAGCTTTTATGTATTCTTTACTTATCTCAGTTTGTTCTCAGTGCGATACGTTATGTAGCTGCATTTAAATATATAATTGTCACTTTTGTGACTTTCTCGAGGCGGCAGGAATCGGATTTGCTTTGGATGAAAATGTCAAAGCTTTCATGAAACATCTGAGTCAGAGGATGAAATTAGTTTGTCTGAACAAAAGAAAACAAGCTTGAGAGCTCAAAGAATTCCACGTTGCACTTTGTATTTTCTTCTTCTCAGAGAAACATTTCTGCAGAATCGATAAGTGAAGCAACAGAACGTTTGCAAAAATGCACAAAGACAAATGTAGATTTATAATCTCTTTCACGGCCTATCTGTCTAAAGCTCAGTCTGAGTCTTGGAAATCGCCTAATTTGTCTCTTTAAGAATCAGGAGTTTGAATGGCAGCGTGTGTGGAAATGATTAGAGCAGTTGTTAAATATTTCTGTCGTGGGGCCAAAGTTCCAGGAAATGAAATGAAATGAAAGGTCACGTCGTCCTGCTCGACGCGGCAGCATGTGCAGACAGCGTCCGTGCTCCTCGGCTCGGGCCAAACGAAGCTGCTTTTATGTGGAAACAACAGGAGCGGCTCGGGATGAAGAGGAGGGTGAACGTAACGACGAAGATGTTGCAACACTTTGAAGTCTTTTATATCACGTCAAAGTAGTTTCCTGCCACAAACTGCAATAACAATAGTTTAGTTCATGGAGTTATTTACTTAGCTGTGATCAGTCACTCCTGAGCTACTCAGTTAGCATCGACTCACCAGGTAACTTGAGTACATGCAACTTACCTGGATTACCTAATTACAACACTTGGCTCTCATCAGCTAAAAACACAGACCTGATCAGATCAGTTGCAAGGCTTTGTTCAGATCCATTTCAGATTCCATTTTGAATCATTTTTAATCATTTTTTAAGCTGCATTTTGAAAAAGCTGTGCCCTGATGTTTTTTGACCTGTCGTACACCGTCGTGGTCTCTGATTCGTCTGCTGCCGTCGGGAACGTAAATAGTGGAGTTTGTTTACTTTGAGAGGAATCAGAGAAGTGGCCGGTGTGAAGGCAGCTGCAGCTCTGCGGTTGAAAGGATCTCAGTATTTTTAGCTTGAGTTTGGAGCAGAAAGACGAAGAGGAGGAGAGCGGCTCATTACCCGGCGGTGGCGGGGTCGCCGGGCTGCGGCGCTCTCCTGACAGCTGGGCCACGCGATGACGCTCCTATTAAGATCAGATCTGTCCCCGTAATGAACACACGCACGCTGGAGTGAGGGAGGCCCAACCAGAGAGGACAGCCTGTTCCCTCCCCTCTCCCCTCTCACACACACACACACACACACACACACACACACACACACACACACACACACACACACAGAGGCCTCCGCACCCTCCAGTCCATTTGATTGGCATAATGAGGTGAAGGCTAGTTGGCACAAAGCTGCTCTGGGGGGGAAATGGAGACATTATTATTTTGTCTGTGTGTGTGTGTATGTCTGTGTCAGTGTGTGTGTGTGTGTGTATGTGTGTGTGTGTGTGAGAGAGGGTGTCTTGGCGATTCTCACCCAGGCCCCACTGGGCTATTAATTACCCTCTCTGTAACATGGCATCTGCTGAGGGCTGGTAGAGCGGGCAGCGCCAACATGGGCAGAGCTTCTCTCTCTCTCTGTCTCTCTCTCTCTCTCTCTCTGTCTCTCTCTCTCTCGTCTCCACAGACCCCAGCTGCAGTCTCGCTCGCCGCTTATTGGATTCCATCTACATGTATGATTGATTCAGCACCTGAACTGTGCTTTTCATGACGAGCAGGCACCACACACACACACACACACACACACACACACACACACACACCGAGGAGAACAAAACGCACCCCAGCTGGCAAATATTTAACCAACCATGAGACACGTGAAGATGCCCGCTCTGTTCAAGTGGGCTGGGACAGTTTCTGAGCAGCTGTTTGATTTGCTGTTGTGGAAGGAGAAAAGGGCAGCCCCCCCTCCACCAAAACATTTGGTTTGTGTGTGTGTGTGTGTATGTGTGTTAGAGCAGAGCCCCTAAAGCTTCAGTCAGCTGAATAAAATCCATCCATCCAGCCATTACCTTACCCTCTTGTTTGAGTCTACCTCCATTCATGTTGGATGAAGACAGGGAACACACCCTGCTCAGGTCTCCAGTCCCTCACAGGACACACACACACACACACACACACACACACACACACACACACACACACACACACACACACACACACACACACACACACACACATTACTATAGAGCAAACAACTCATCAGCCCATTGAGAGAGTAATCAACTGTAAAAATGCTCCATGTAGTAATCCATGCACTCCAAACAATAAAGGCTCAGATTTGCAGTAATTCCTACATGCAGCCTGGTTCTCCTGAGAGGTTCCCACACCTCAGGATGCATCCAGATCCAAACCTGTGTGTGTGTGTGTGTCTGTGTGTGTGTGTGTGTGTGTGTGTGTGTGTGAGAGCAGCACAGACTGAGCTCTGACTGACTCCAGCTGTGGCGCCCTGGCGTCCGGCGGTGGCCTTCCCTCCAGACTCGGGGAAGCGCTGACACTCGTTGCTTGACATGAATGACTCAGGCGCACAGCGACGGTGACAGGCAACCTACGCCACAGATAAGCACCTTGTAAATCTGCCACACATTTGCATAATCTTTCATTTGCGGCGTGTCTGACAGGCGCTTTGCTGCGTGTTTGTTGGTCGGGACCTCCGCGACGTGACTCCGGCTGCAGATCAACGCTCAGTTCTCAGAAGCTCCGTCTCTTCACAGGGTTTTAGTGAAGCGAGGAACAGTTGAGCAGGCTTTATTGATGACACTATTAGATCACACACACTCATATGTTTTTAGCCTCGGCTGCCTGCAAAACACACACACACACACACACACACTGAGGAGAAGACGCTGGTTCTGCCATGAAGAACACTTAAAGGTCCTGTTTGTTGTTTGGCTCGTCTGTCCTCCCTGTCTACCACACACACACACACACACACACACACACACACACACACACACACACACACACACACACACACACACGCACACACACACAGGTCTGGTGAGTCAGGGCATTAGCTGTCATATTGATTTCTCCCTATCTGCTTTCTTTAACCAGTTGTGAAGCGAGGGTGCAGGGCAGCAGCAGCTGACAGAATAATAACACCTTTTATGACACGATCCAGTATCAGTTTTTCTGCAGAACTGTTGCGTAAGCGCCGTGCGTGATACACCCGTCCAGCTGCGTGCATCCTTCCCCTGGTGAGCAGGAACAAGCCCGGCCTCCTACAGCAGCTGAATTAGCTCTGTTTACAGTCTGGAGCCGTCCCCCCATGTGCATTAGTGTCACAGTTTACCAGTCGGTACATTATCTGTCAGATTCTATATTATCAGCTGACTGCGCTGCCGTGTGATGTTTTCCCAGGCCGGGGTCGGGGAAAGTCTGCTCTCGAGTGAAGGGAGCGACCCCGGCCTGACACCCAGACGCTACTATTTCAGTGTTCTGGCCCCGTGGCCAAAAATCTGTCAGCACATATTTTATCCCTGCGCTGGCGCAGTATATTTCCCTCTCCCGGGCCTTCTCGCCGGCGCTGTTGTCTCAGGGCCTCCTCTGACCCGCAGCGAGGTGTTGATGGCTCCTCACAGCAACTGCTCGTCCCCGCACTCTACCTCAATCCCTCTCTCTTGTTCTTTTTGCTTTTAAGCAGAGCAATCATAGCAGTATAGTATTAGTATTTGTCCTGGTCCTTCATCACTCTGTGTGTGTGTGTGTGTGTGCTGCTATGTAGAAAGACGCTACCTGATGGGTTTCCACCAGGAGTTGTGTTTAACCAAATTAACTTTAGGTTGCGACATCTGTCCTGAGAGAACACTGGGAGCACGGTCTGATACTGCGTATGAGCTTTCAGAGGAAGCACATTTCCATAAACCGATATCCCCTATCAAGTAATGCTCCCAGAACAGAGCAGCTTGTTTTGATATTTTGATCTGTGAGAGGTGGATTCTTGGGTAGCGCAGCGTTTCCGTTCCCTGTGTGTGCATGGAGCCGCACGCCACCAGGCAGCACAGGCCGGCCCTGCTCGCAGGGAGAAAGCCACTGATTGCTCCATTATTAGCTTTATTTCACACACGCACACACACTGAGGCCCGGACCCTCACATGTGCCTCCACACAGTGGGCAAAGCCGCTGATTCGAGCCGACAGGAACTGGGAGCTGGGCCCGCCCCCTCCATTCAGCGGCTGCCGCTCGCCTGGCTCGATCCTGCAGAGGTGCGGGGCAGGATGGGGCTGCGGGGCAGGATGGGGCTGCGGGGCAGGATGGGGCTGCGGGGCAGGATGGGGCTGCGGGGCAGGATGGGGCTGCGGGGCAGGATGGGGCTGCGGGGCAGGACGGGGCAGGATGGGGCTGCGGGGCAGGATGGGGCTGCGGGGCAGGATGGGGCTGCAGGGCAGGATGGGGCTGCAGGGCAGGACCGAGCTGCGGGGCAGGACGGGGCTGCGGGGCAGGACGGGGCTGCGGGGCACGATGGGGCTGCGGGGCAGGACGGGCCTGCGGGGCAGGACGGGGCTGCGGGGCAGGACGGGGCTGCGGGGCAGGACGGGGCTGCGGGGCAGGACGGGGCTGCGGGGCAGGACGGGGCTGCGGGGCAGGATCAGCTTCGGGGCAGGACGGGGCTGCGGGGCAGGATGGGGCTGCGGGGCAGGACGGGGCTGCGGGGCAGGACGGGGCTGCGGGGCAGGACCGGGCTGCGGGGCAGGACGGGGCTGCGGGGCACGACGGGGCTGCGGGGCAGGATGGGGCTGCGGGGCAGGACGGGGCTGCGGGGCAGGACGGGGCAGGACGGGGCTGCGGGGCAGGACGGGGCAGGACGGGGCAGGACGGGGCTGCGGGGCAGGACGGGGCTGCGGGGCAGGATGGGGCAGGACGGGGCTGCGGGGCAGGACGGGGCTGCGGGGCAGGATCAGCTGCGGCGCCTGTTAGCAGCACGTTCCAGGTCACACACGGCGAGGCCGAGGCACGGCGGCCGGGCGAGCAGCCGCTGTGTAATATCAGCCATAATTCCCAAAGTCGGGCTGGGGGAGTCTCTGGGGAATATCCCGGGGCTGCTCGAAATAGGAGCAATTGTCGTGCTTCATTATCTTTTCACTTGCTTTGACTTCGCTCAGTCTGCGCCAAGTCATGTTTAATACAGTGCTTTTTCCCACCGGGGAAGCACTTTATTTTATTTCATAAAAGGAAAGTTTGGAGGGAAAGTGCACTTCCCAGCTCCACCGTGCTGGACTGGAAGCACAGAAACACTGTGGCGCTCTCCTGTTAGTGTCTGTATACCTGGATTGGATTTGAGCAGGTGAATAAACTGCGACTGCTTTGTATCTTTAACAATAATTGCGTGATCAAGTTGACAGTCCTTTTGATTAGATAATCAAGTGTAATGAGCTAATTAGCTCATCTGGCTGCTGCCAGCAGAGGTAAGAGCAGAATTAATGCTCTGCGGGAATATTAAACCTCTGAAATGGGACGCTGCAGGTGTGACACTGCCATGCATTGAAGTATGTTCAAACTATTGGAAATTATGCGTTAAACAAAAGTAATAAATGCAGTGTGTGTGTGTGTGTGTGTGTGTGTGTGTGTGTGTGTGTGTACAGTGTGTTGATGTACACAACACAGTCTCCATAGCTGCAGAAAATCGTACGTACGTCACATGAAAATAGCTGCAAGTGTCTCTGTGGCCAGGGAAAAGAAAACAAGAACATGATAGTGTGATGTGTACAAGAATATAGTATCACACACACGCACACGCGCACGCACACATGCACGCACACACACGCACACACACTCCTCTGAGATGAGAGCGAGTTGTTTACTGCTGCCCCGCAGAGCTCCGGCTGGGGCTGTTTGGGATGCCCGTGGGTGCTGTGCAACTCTTGGAAGGCGGACGTGCGGTGAATGACAGTGCAGATGGCCTCGCGCCACCGCTGCCACCTGAACCTCCCCGAGCACACACACACACACTCACACACACACACACACACGCTCTCACACACAGAGAGTTCCCGAGGTCAGAGACATCAAAACAACCTGCCTGCGGCCATCTCAAGTGTCAAAATAAGAACCTGCAGTCTTACCTTTCTTCTTTTTAAACACTTTAATCTCCCTCGGCAGAGATAAACTCATGCCTGCTAAAAAATCTCATCTGTTATTTCACAAACAAAACACAGGGACACACGCACACACACACACACACACACACACACACACACAGCATAGCACAAGTGTTTGGCCTGCTCTGCCACTTGCTTTTTCCCAGAATGTGATCTGTCCAGTGTTACAGTAAATCAATCCCAGCAGCATTGCATAATAGTTTGAGAGCTGCGTCCAAATACAGAAATAATCACCTTGTCAACTGGTCGGCGCTGGCTCTCACGCCGGCTGCAAATAATAAAATCACAAGGTCTCTCTGCCGTTTCCAGACAAACAAGAGTGTTTACGCCGAGCGCCGTTCTGAGGCCGCTGTCGACGAAACGTTGACACGCAGCCAGTTTCTGCTCCGAGATAAGCAACATGTGGTCCACAGCCAGTGGCACGTCCTGTGCTGGCTCCTCGCTTTAGATATAGAAGCTGCAGCTCTGGCTTTCAGTCAGCAGGTCACTGTTCTGTCAGGGTTTATGATTTCTGAGCAGTAAATAATAAAAGAGAGGAGATCAATAGGCGGAAATAGACGAGGCTCTTCTATCTGACCTGTCAGTCTGACCCGCAGGGTTAAACACTGACCCCACACACAGGGGTTTGGCCGCATTAGCTTTAATTTAATATTTACAGATTTAAAAGAATTAGATTAGAATAATCCATCAATTGAAAATATCAAATTTTGATCTTCTTTTATAATCCTTCAAATAAAACCACTATCTGACTAACAAAACTTCAGACCAAGGTCAAAGTTTGATCTGGCGTCCTTTGCTCCAGCCTCAGCTTCTCTGCTCTCCACCACACACACACACACACACACACACACATACACACACACACACACACACACACACACACACTCTCCTCTCACCATCTGCATTTAGGCTCAGTTTTTTTTCCTTGTGCGAGCTCCGCGCCATCACACAGGTTGTTGTTGTCGTCGTTCTTGTTGCGAAACGCAGCTTTTATTGATGTAACAGGTGCTTAGCTCGACTGTGGCAGTCAAAATAACACATCTCCCCCTCTGTTTGGCTTTCAGAATGGAAGCTAAACTTAGACATCTTTGAGGTTTTTCTGTCACTTGATGGAAGGTGATGCCGATGCATAATGCATGAGGAGAGAGGGAAGACTTCGTCTGGCTGCTTTTTATAGACCACCAAAGCTCTGCTCCTGCACACACACACACACACACACACACACACACACAGAAAGAAGCCAACCGTCTCGCTTGATGCGATGTAACCTCTCACAGATCAAGAAAGCAGGAGTGGAGGAAAAAAACAGGAATATAGCAAACTGGCAACATTGTCGAGAATAAAAAAAAAGAAAGAGAGAAAGAAAAAACAAGACGAAACAGAAATGTTGACGTGCTATTTTCAGGCAGCAGCGTCGTTTGATGCACAAACCAAAAGAGGCGGCAGCGGCGGCGTTGGGGGGGCAGGGGGGAGGGGGGTGAGGCGGGGTGGGGGGGGGGGGGGTGTTTGTCTCAGAGAAGGCTTTAACAGAAATACTTTACATGTGTGATCTTACACACGCTCCCTCCTCTCCGTTCCCAACGTTCCTGCACTTCAGTGGAAGAGTCTTCAGGTCTGGTTAAAGTGAGGAAGAAAGACTTATCACACACATGGTGGGGGGGGGGGGGATGGGGGGGGGCGGTGAGGGATGGGGGGGCACACATGTCAAATTATGTTGCAGGCAAAGCCGAGCTCCCACTTTTGATTGCAGACTTTGCAAACAAACCGTTTGCTGCCCTCAAAAGTGTGCAGAGTTATTTCCTACCCCCCCCCCCCCCCCCCCCCTCCACACACACACACACACACACACACACACACACCCCCACCCGTCCCTCTGATGCTAATTGAACCCGGCTGCTTGACTAAGAGCGCGGTGTCATTTATAGAGAGGAGCTGGGGGCAGCACCTGCAGGGACGTTCACACCTGTGATGGGCCGGAGTCGCTCCACTGACTAATGCTGAGCGTTTAGAGCAGAGCAGGATGGGAAGGAGCACTTTCACCTCCAGTCCTCAGCCTACATTTACAGCTCAGATACAGCTTCAAATATGTGAACACACAGAATGTCACACAAAATGTAATGTGAGTGTAAGGTAAACCACAGCCCCCCCCCCTCACCTCCAGAATAGTGTGGGAAGCTGCCTCTGTTCAGGTTCAGGTGTGGACATGAAGGACGGGACTCTGTGTCTGGTTCCTCCTCAGGTTCTTCACATGGCTCCACAGCTGCAGCAGAGCTCCAGGAACCTCTTAGTGAAGGAGAACAAGCTGAGGAGCTATGCTGATAAATAGCCAATAGGTAGTTGCCAGATAAGCATGGAAGGGTGCCAGATCTGTGCAGAAACAGCGTACTATTCCTATAGATGAACACAGGATTGTAGAAGGGGTGAGAAATAGCATCATGTGCATGGAACCAGAGTTCCCCAGCTCCTGCTGCCTCCAGAGAACCAGGATGAATCCGTTCCTCTTTAAAACCTCTGTGTGTCCCGTTTGTGTGCACAGGAGCGAGCGGAGGTGTACTCTGTTAAACCCTGCGTGTTTTTAACTCTCTGATTTGTATTTTTCCAGTTTGCTCCATCGGTTCAGTTGCCTGGGAGCTTCAAACACAACACTCGTAGTATTTTGGGTTTTCTGTGTCTTGCTGTGTCTTTGATCATGTTGCTCCAGTAGAGCAGCAGCAGCAGCTTCATATTCTCCTCATTGTCACCTGTTATTCAATAAGAGGACTGCACACTGAGTGGGGCTGGAGGAGAGAGGGCCAAGCAGCTTCTGAGGGTATTACACAGTGAATCCTACCTTCTGAGCTTTGGGGGAATCTGGGCATCGAACTGGGATTAGGTTGCAATAGTGTTTTACTGCCCAGGAAGCACAATTAAAAGTTCCCTGGGATTATTCCCCCTCCCTCTCTGCTGCCCTGGGAGCACGCGCCTCCTCTGCAGCCAGAGACACGATCGCTCTGTAAAAATGTGACATTTTCTGTAAAATCACCACAAGCCCAACCTGCCAGAGCGCGGCTCACAGGAAACGTCTCATTTAGTTCAGTCCAGCGCAGCGAGGGTCAAACTCAGCCTCAGGAGCAAATATGAGGAGCTCGTCTCAGATTTAGATCACTCTTAAATCATCTGTTTTTTCTTGTTTGAGATTCTTTTTTTTGTGTCAGATCATTAGAGCCGCAGCAAACGCTGTTTTTACAACCACAATCTTAATCTAATTGGATTAATTCTCATTTGGATCGGGATACCAAGTAAAGTTATGCAGTAGCTGACTTGATAAATCAATCAGTGTGTTTGCTCTATAAAATGTTGCAATAATGAATGGACAAGCCAAGATGAAATAGTTTTGTCCACAGTTTAGACATTTGCTTTCATAACAAACACTCAAGACTAATTCCCAAATACACTCATTGATTATTCATATTGTTTATCTTTGTTGATTATTAGCTGTTGCAGCTCCACAGGTCAAACAATAAAAGGTTAAAAAGTTTTCCTGTCTGAATCCTGCAGACTTTTCTGAGCTCTTCTTCATGAGTTCCTCATGCTACAAGGCGCTCTTAGATCACGTCTGAACGAGGCATCTTCTTCATTTCTTCCTCTCTCTCTTTCCTTTCTTATTCGTCCTCTCGGGTGTTGCAGCGTTTCTGGATGGTGTGACTCGCTGCATTGTGTGTGTGTGTGTGTGTCTGCTCTGTGTGTGTGTGTGTGTGTGTGTGTGTGTGTGTGTGTGTGTGTGTGTGTGTGTGTGTGTGTGTGTGTGTGTGTGTGTGTGTGTGTGTGTGTGTGTGACACTGTCAGGACTGGGTGTCATTGGTCTGTAGGCTGGGACAGATCAGACACAACTGATTGGGCTTTAATGAAACCTGTGGATATCATTAATCTGAATGCTTAGAGCCGGCTGTCACACGCGTGCCCGTCACATTTTGACACGTGTTGTGAAGAATAATAAATCTCACCGCCGCCGCCGCCGCCGCAGAAGCTGTGGCGTCGACACACTTGCAGGTACAGATTCACTGTGGGCTCTTATCTGATTGGCCGAGACAGCGAGCTAAGAAAACATGTTTACTGTTGTTAATTTTTCCTTCCTTTTGTTGAACCCAGACAAAGTGATATAGCTATTTTTCTCCCTCCCGACGCCCTCTGGGCAGAGTCGGGGGTGGTGTGTGGTGGTGTCTGTGATATTATAAATAACACAGTGAGGATGAAAGGCAGTGGCACCCCCCACACTCCCCTCCCCTCCCTCCCCATCCCTCTGTCTCTCCTCTCTTCCTCTTGCCCTGCTACTCATCTATGCTCAACACGAGTGCCTCGGCGTTTGCGTGTGTGGCTTGAATTTATATGAACGTCTCCCCGGCGGGGGACAACGGGGGCCAAGTCATTGATATGTGCAGGAGGACTCAGGATAAACAGCCCACGCCAACCGCTGGTACGCCAGCCTGCCTGATACATTTTGATTGAGCAAAGACAGAAGGGTGGGGGGGCGGGAGGCCGGTGGAATTGGGGAGGCTTAAAAGCAGGGATAAAATGACAGAAAAGGAGCTTTTTTTCACCTGCTTCTCCAGGCTGCCACAAAATGGACCCGTGTAAATGTTGAGGAGAGCACACGGCGCCGCTCTGAGCCGTGGAGGACCTGGGCCGTCAGAGCAGCGTTTACATGGACCTGCGACCATCATTCAGCATGCAGCTCTCCATTCATAGCCCTGCTCACATGCTCAACAACTCCACTTGAAATCAGCATAATTAATGCAGCTTAAAGGAATCCCAAAAACAGATGAGGTTTCGTGTGTGACACAGAAGACACTTACTACAGTAGCTGTACAATATTCTAAATACTAAACTTAATCTAAATAAGAATTTAAATGTTTACCTGGGTCATATTCCTGGTTTGCTGCAGTGTAGAGGAATTAAATGCATCATCATTAAATGCAACCTAATGAATCATAATGAGAAATTTAAAGACAAATGAGATTTTCTGGATTTACAATTTTCTAAATACTAAACTTATTCTAAATAAGTCAATAATTTAATTATTGTGTTCACTCCATCTACAGACACATCACTAACTATCGTCTCCTTGATTATATGTAAAAACATTCAAGGGGTTTTTTACAAAAAAACCCCAAAAACCAGCAGCTCCATATTGTTTTTACTTTCTGACGATCCTTTTGTTTCATTGAAGCCTTTCAGCCTCTCACTCTGTGTGTGTGTGTGTGTGTGTGTGTGACATGTTCAGCCCTCTAATGACTGGAGGTTCAAACTGGAAAAACAAACCGTAAAGGATCAGAATGAAGGTCCGTGGTCGGGGCGCTGCGGCCGCGTGCAGCCGCTCTGGCCTGCTCCAGCCTCCGTCCACACGTCGCCTCCTGCATCATTTTGCCTTTGTTCCCCGTGACAGCGAGTGTGTGTGTGTGTGTGTGCGTGTGTGTGTGTGTGTGTGTGCGCTGCAGCGGGTCCTTTCTAACCCTGTGCTTTTATCTCCAAATGGAGGGAGAATTGGTGGGACCCTTCCAGAGTGCATTATCCCACTTATATCATGGATCATTTCTGAAACTCTGCTCTTTGTATTGACCTGCGTTTGCAGCATTGTGCTCATTGACCTGTGCTGTTAGCTCCGCCGCCGGCTTTGTTCTTAAGCCGTGTCGTGTTTCCATCTGACTTTTGAATATTTAACCCACAGACAAACAAAAGATGTGATTTTGGAGATTTAAGAGCAGGAGACCAGTTTGACGTGTCAGAGGGATGGATAGATTTCACCACAGTCACCACATAAACGCATGAAAAGGCACATTATGACACCCTGAAACAATGCAGCATTATTCCACCGGTCTCATACAATGAGGCGGTTATATTTGTGGTATTTATCATATCATGTCTGACATGTAGTTTGTTGGGCTGCACGTGGCTCAGGGTTTAATATTTCACTGAAAACGGTTCTGGACATAACTCACACGTCACAAACAAAAACAAGGAGCTAAAAGAGGCTAAAAGGCTGCACAGACCCAAACTCATCTGATCCATTCTCTTAGGCTCTGAATATTGATCAGTTTTTGTTTGTTGTGTGGAAAAATAAACAGCAGACAGTTGGTCTTCTAATGGCGTTCGCTAACGGCTAATGCCAGGGGGCTAATGCTACGGCTAATCATCAGCAAACAGAAGTTTCAGAGAAGACTGAACTCTGCTCTGCGGCATCCTTCCCCCAATTATCAGCTCTGTTTCTTCTGACCAACACAACTAATGAACACGCGCACACACACACACACATGCATGCACACACACACACGCAGCAGCAGCAGCTTTTCTTCAATACACCACCTCTTATCAATTGCCTCCTTTTATCTTTGTGTTTTCGTCTCTCCATCAAACCCCCTCCTCCACCTCCACCTCCACCACCACCCGCATGTCCTCTCCCTCCAAAGCTTTTATTTACGAACATCATTTCAGGTTGTTTTATTGCTCCCCTCCACGCAGGATGGAGATGATGGGGTGTGTGTGTGGTGGCGGTGAGGGGGGGGGTAAAAGATGAAAGGATAGATGAGGATAGAGAACAACGCTCAAGGCTGCAGAGGGAGAAACAGATTTTAGGAGGAGTTGTGAGCGTGAGCTGCGTGGAGCGGCTGTGACGTGGTGGTGTGAGCTGATGGGGGCTCAGCGTGCGTGTTCAGGCCGACTCTTTGACTGAATGAGCTTTGGCAGAGGTTCAGGCCGCTGAGGAGGCCCGAGCATCACCGGTGAGGGAGTGAGAGGAGTGTTTTACTGGCTGCGGCCTGCGTCCCCAGATCCAGTTTTGACCCCTCTAACAGTTTCATATTACAGGTTGAGGGCTGCAGGTGGGGAGCCGCGCTCTTTATTTCACCAGACGCTAGTTATGATATATGGCGAGTCCAGGTCCAGCGGCAGAAACTGCGGGGGGAAAAAAGTTGAGAATTACAGGAGCTGGAGCTGTTACGGCTCAATAACCCGGGCCTGTAATCGGCTCACATTTCAAACACACACTCTCATTGAGACAGCCCGCGCTCGGGCAGCGTTTTACGAGCAAGCACACGGCGCGAGGTGATCAGCATATGTTTTGTTGACATAAATTTAAAATTTATTGCCGTTGTCAAAAGTGACTGTTGGACAAAGTCGATTATTAACTGAGTAAATGGCCTGAGAGAGTTTTATGTGAACTTCCTTAATGGCTACAGTCAGTCTGTTTCAAATCACCCTCCCTCCCACACACACACACACACACACACACACACACACACACACACACACACACACACACACACACACACAGTGTCGTCTGTTTCAGAAGCACAACATGAAAGCAATCAGTTACGATGGATTTTGAGTGTGTGTGTGTGTGTGTGTGTGTGTGTGTGCATGCAGGGGTCTGCCGGAACTAAATCACTGAGCTGAGACAAAATATTTTAGTATCCTTCTACATATCATTAAACACAGTGGAAGCTGAGTGATGGTGAGTTATTAGCGCCGCTCAGGCACACAAAGCCAGTGTGAGCCGAGCGTCAGCGGCTGATGTTGATGTTTAGCAGCTTCAATCTTACAGAACTGAACCTGGATCTGGATCAGACTCAGTCTGGATCAGACTCAGTCTGGATCAGACTCAGTGTGGATCAGACTCAGTCTGGATCAGACTCAGTCTGGATCAGACTCAGTGTGGATCAGACTCAGTCTGGATCAGACTCAGTGTGGATCAGTCAGACTGGATCAGACTCAGTGTGGATCAGACTCAGTCTGGATCAGGCTCAGTCTGGATCAGGCTCAGTCTGGATCAGACTCAGACTGGATCAGACTCAGTCTGGATCAGTCAGTCTGGATCAGAGTCTGGGCCTAAACAGCCTCTGAAGCATTTTGTCCTTGTAGATCAAACATAGTTTCCAGGGATTCCTCAGGTTGGTGCTAAAAGTTCCACTGATGAAGCTGATCAGAACAACTGTGAATCCTCTGTTCGATAAGAGACAGATCTGTGCAGCACCTGCGTAGGAGTAAGAAATAAAGCAGTTTAAGGCCTAAACAGGACAGGCCCCTTGGAAAAATAAAGGATCGGATGTGTGATGAATGATACAGAAATATAAGTATACACTACATGTGGCACCCAGAACACTCACATTATTTTATTTATTTATTATTTATTTATTATTTCGGACTTTGTTCATTACAAGTCGTCTGCTTTGGACCTGTAGGCTGAGAAACATCAGCAGGATATGAATGGTTCTGCCAGACTAGCATGTTGCGTGTTGTGCCCTGCGCCTCCTAAACGTCCTGCTCCTGCTCCTGCTCCTGCTCCTGCTCCTGCTCCTGCTCCTGCTCCTCCTGACGGGCTGGAGCAGCCGGCCGCTGCTGTTCCCTCCTGTTCAACATGGAGTAATGTGCTGTTTCAGTCTCACTACTGCGGTTTGATTCAACACACTCTCTGCTCGGGACACACAAACACACACACACACACACACACGCACACGCACACATGCAGTTTGCTCATCAACACCACATTTACGGGTGAAAATACACGGCTTTGCTTCCACTTCTAGTGGCTTTAATAAGTCCATCCATGCCTTATCAGTGCTCTGTCTGGGGGGCACAATGGTCAGATTGAGGAGGGACACAAAAGGCCTTTGAAAGGCTTTGTGCTGGCTGTGTGTCGTGGTTTGCAGCTCGCGTGTGTTTTCCTCTTATCGCACTGAGAGAGTGTGAGTGCATCACCTGCGATCCTTAAAGGGAAACGAACCGGCCCGCGTTCCTTTGTCCCATCAGCTGTCTGCCTGGGAATTTGCGCCGTGCGTTTGGACGATTCGTCTGCACCTGAATTACTTTAAGAAATTTATTCTATCTGCTTTAGAACAGTGGTCTGGAGCCGCCGCTAGGCTCTAATCTTGAGGTTGGAAATCCAGAAGAATTAGTTTCCTGGATAGAGCAGAATGCAGCGGCTGCAGGGCCAGTGCTATTGATTGGTCCGGACGCACGTGTAATTACACAAAGCTGCACGCTCACACCGCTCGGCTGTTTATGGAAACACATCGAGCCCATTTACCCCGGTATTAAAACGGGATCTGTACCCAGATCCATTATCGGGATAATGAATGATGCCATCTTGCCTTTGCGTTCACGCTTTAACATGGCCTTCTTGTCCTCATTAAGATCAGATCTCCGTCCTCCAAAGTTCTGAGAAACTTCCTGAACTCTGCAAAAATTCCTAATTATTTACTTCTTCACTGGCGTAAAAAATGTTTAGTTTGTCCTTGCAGGCGGCAGATGTATTTAAAGTTTGCTACAAACTAATATCTGCATGTTCTCATCTGTTCTGGGAACAGTTTTTGCATCCCAGTTGTAGTCATTCATCAGTGTCTCTCTCTCTCTCTGTCTCTCTCTCTCTCTCTCTCTCTCTCTCTCTCTCTCTCTCCTTTTTGGGCCTGTGCACTGAGCCGCTCTTCTCTTTTGGTGGCGTTTGGCATTTATAGGCCCCTCTAATGACTCGATGCCTGCCAAAGCTTGTGGTCCTGTCTCTGGTGTCTGGATCTCCCAGCAGCCTTCCCATCTCAGCACAAATGTTTCTCCCAGTTCATTGTTTTCACACATTGAATCAGAGCACGTTATTAAGGAGCTGTGATGTGTAGATCAACACATAAACATCAACTATCTGTTTCAATCCCTTCTGTTCTCTTCTACATTTTTAGGGAATTACCTAGAATTATTTTCATAATGGCATTTGTGTTGTATACTAATGCATTGATTACTAAATTAATAATATTCTATTCTTCTATTCTGGACTGCATGAAATAGAAAATATTAAATTCTAGTTTTTGTAACTTTTAAATTATGTAAAATTAGACTTTCACTAATTCACACAAATAGGTTTATGACGAGTGCAATGGAACAAATAAATGCAACAAAATAACAGAAAGTAGCAGCTTTTTTTACCATAAATCATCTTAAAAACAAAAACAAAAAGCACCATCGTGAAAATAACCTGCTGTATGAAAGATTCAACCAGGAGAGAGTGAAGCAAACCAGAGAGAGAAAAGAGAGAAAATAGAAAAGATGAGAGAATAAAAGGTGAACATCCCTCCATCACGTGTGCCTCCCTCGGCCTGGTGCTCATTCTAATCTGTGAGCGTCTGTCTGGGGCCTGATCCCCGCTCCGCTCCTCTTCCTCCTCCTCTCTTCCCTCCCGAGGCTCAGAAGAGAGCTGTAAATCAATTTGCATTCGACATCTGACATCAATCAGTCATGTTTTGGGAGAGTGGCAGCACCTCCTCCTCTGCGGCTTTGTTGAGACGCCAGGATGGATGGCTGTCATCTGGCGCGACTGGAGCGCGTCTCTTATCAAGGGCATTGTTTCCTGGTTGTTTCCTGGAGAATTCCTCGTCCTGTCTGCGGAGAAGCAGAGACTCACCTGAGCACACGGCAGTCGAGCAAGGATCCTCCTCAGCTCTGCAGGAAGGTTCGACAAGGTTCAGACTTAGAAACCGTCGAACCAAAGACAGAATTTTGCTTAAAGAGGCCGAGGACGAAAAAACTCTTTCAGCTCCACTTTGTAGAATAACGACAGACAGAGGTGGACGGCACGTCCTCCAACGTCCTCACGTCCTCACGTCCACATTCATATGTTGTTCTGAAAACATCGAGTCATGTTAGTGGCAGGTGAGGAAGCCCATCACAGTAAAGCTCACGTGTGGTTGCCAGATAAATATGAAAAGGCACCAGACCTGTGCAGAAGCAGAGCGGAATATTCCCACAACTAAAAGCAAGATTGTTAAAGAGCTCTAAGCTAACATGAGGCATTCCTGGTGAAACCAACATCCCTTGTTAACATATTCTATGTTCACAAGGAGAAATACTAGAATGAGCCGCTCTACGTCCCTTTTACGCCTCCTCACCAGGTGTCACCATTTTGATTTGCAGCTTTGCTATTGAAAAGATGACACTTGCTAGCGAAGAAGAGCAACAGTTTTGTGCTAAACGTGAAACGGCAGCAGCTTGACAATCATTACCATCCTGTGTGTGTGTGTGTGTGTGTGTGTGTGTGTGTGTGTGTGTGTGTCTCACTCTAGGCGAGGTATTTGAAGTTCTCGGGAGGTTTAAGACACTGTGGCAGTTGTTTGGCAATTCGTGTCACCTTAATTGCTTTAGAGCACTTTCAGATATCTCTCAAGAATAATATGCTTTGTACTGAGCCGTGGGGTCTTTGAGGATTTCGTAACGGAGAGAGACATGAGGCCAAATCCTCTGTTGTCAGACGTTATTTAGTTACCTAACCTTCAAGGCCTTTCCCACATAATCAAATATTGAACCTAAGTCGTGTCTGACCTTGTGCACTTAAACTATGTTACAGCCTAATGACTGTCTATTTGGGAAAAGACATTTCATTGTGCGTCAGACTTTGCTGCGAGCTACGCGTCACCTTATAGTTTAAAGAGCCGTAGTCAAACACAGGCCCGCGAATGGTTCATAACACTAAGTAGCTGTCGTATGTGTTTGCCTGAGTAAATCATCCTATTTCCCTTTATAGCTCCTTATCCATCTGCAGCACTTGAGATGCAGGGACGAGATAATGCCTCGGCTTCAATAGCAGCCAGTGATTTACAGCAGCGAGCAGCTCGTCCGACGCTGATGCTTATTGTTGTGTGTTATGATTGATGGTGTGTGACACTTCCGCTCATATTGCAAAACTTTGTTTGGAGTTATTAATTATGAGCCGTATAAAAAATAGAAAGGAAGAAGCCACTTTGTTGAGTGGCGTGCGAGGGCTTTGAGCGGACAGTGAAATGTTTGTTTTGTTGTTTGATGACAGGAAGATGCACAGCGGGATGAAGACCTACGGCTGCGAGCTGTGTGGGAAGAGCTTCCTGGACAGTCTCCGTCTACGGATGCACTTGCTGTCGCACTCAGGTAAGGAAACCAAAGCGAACACCACGCGCCACTTCCTGCTCCCGCTGCTGACGTGGCTGCGGATGGGGAGGATGTGCAGCCACATTTCACTCCTGTGACTGGGAGCAAAGCTGCTCCGCTGCCTCCGTTCGCTGAAATCTGCCTCGAATTAAAGAGCTGGACCAGAGTTTATGCATGTTCTCTTCAGAGCACCCTCCAGGTTTTATATTTAATTTAGCCTTTTGCTCATTTTTATACATACAGTCATTATTTTTCGATAATTTATCCTGGTTTGTTTATACTCTGCCTTTTAGTCCAATAAATGAAACCATCCCTGTGCTTGTGTGGTGGATATTTAAGTAGGCAGAGCTGTTCAGAAACACTGAGGTCAAGAGTCCACATTCCCCAGTTCAACCGCACCCAAAAACATTGCCTAATATTTGGAGCCTTGATTAATTTTTACCCTTCACCTCACATTCTCTGGGATTCTTTAATTTGTTCACATCCTGCTGCTCTGAGATACTTTGTGATTGCTCTGCAACATGTGAAAAACACTGGTCCTTTAAGGAGAGACTGACACTCCTTCCTCCTTGCAGATTTAGACAGAGAAGCATTTTACTAACAGTGGATTTGAACCATTCACATGTTGACTGATTGTTATTATATCCGTATAATAACATTTCTGCAGCTGAGCCACAGTGTGACTACAGTAGTGTAAAAGCACTGTTTATTGTTGACTGGGTGGGAGAGAGCAGTGCAGTTCCTGTGATTTGTGGATTAAATAACGTTTCGACGCTCTGGGAACCTGAAGGAGAAGGTGCCTGCACATCGTCAGCCCGTCCTCCTCCACCTCTGTGACACTGCAGCTCTGGAAGGCAGCAGAGGTCCCAACACGGCCGCACTGATTGGTCCAGTCTGACACCATTATACCACCCCCGGACCCACACACACACACACACACACACACACACACACCCCAGCAGTCCCTGTGCTCGGAGGCGTCTTTGCACAGCTCTGCTTTAATGGCGTGGGCCGGCTTTTATAGGCAGCAATGAGCTCCTCACTCCTAAGGCTTTAAGTGCAGATGGTTTATTGAGACACTGTAAAAGCCATGGGACCACTGAGGGAACCCCTTCTGCACACACACACACACACACACACACACACACACACACACACAGAGGTGCATACACACACAAAACCTTAAATCCATGTGTTGATGTTGGCCCAGAAACTGAGCCATGTGCTCCCAGCTCTACATATTTTCTGGTGGGACACAGTAAGTGGTGCGAATAGTCTGTGGATGGCAATAATCTGAGTCAGAATAAGACTAAGAGGATAGTCTGACTAAGAATAGAGATGTTTGATCACCTAAATCTGAATCGGGTCATATCAGGGATATGAATTCAGGGTCAACTTCTTGGAAAATGACCAGGATCCCATGGTCCAGACCAGAGGAGACCAGGAGGAGGAGCAGGATGAGAGGAGGAGCAGGATGAGAGGAGGAACTGTATGTGTGGAGTAAGGACTGTAACTTGGAGATCAGGCTTTAGTCTGACTCTAATCTGTGATAAGAAATTCATGTAAACACCACAATTACTTCAATATTCAGACCATTGCTGAGCATGTAAATATGAGCATGTAAGCCCCCCCACTCCATCAGTTACCATCAGTACACAGCACATGATAATTGCCAGCATCATTTGTTTCTTGGTGCCCCCCCATGCACCCCCCCCCCTCCCAAAAGCCAAACAATGAGCGGGATGGATGCTGACACGCGGGCGACGTCGCGACACAGATGAATGACAAAGTCCCGCTGCGCCGGTGAATTGGCCCAGCGTGTCAAAAGCAAAAGTTGCTCCGAGGAAATATTCAGCGTTTGTTTTACCATCACGGCGCGTGGAGCGAGTGCCTGGCTGCACACACACACACACACACACACACACACACACAGCAGAGAGACGGCGGCTGTCACCGGGATGCATGACGTGCTGAAGGTCTGAGACGGCCTGCCCCGACAGCCTCCCAGGGATTGATGGCACGCTGTACGACCAGAGCTGCAAGCAGAGCCCACGCTGATCTGCTCTGTTTCCACTCATCGTTCCATTAATACAACAAAACAAATGCGTGAGAAACGTCACAAGACGGTGGCGAGGCGTTAAAGCCGTTGGAATAATTCGTCAGATCTTCAGCACATCTTCACATTACAGCTGATCTGTCACATGCTCTCACATGGAGGCCTAACGAGCACGCAGGTGCCACGTCGTCTGTGATGGGATCAGAGCCGTGTCGGGCAGTGACTGACAGCTCTGACGATGCTGCAGTACATTTACTCAGTCAGCTTCCAAAACGTTCCAAAGTTACAGGAAAAGTGAACACGTCTGTGTGAGTTTAGGTAACGTGCTCAGATACATGCTGCCCTTCCTCTGGTCTGTGTGTGTGTGTGTGTGTGTGTGTGTGTGCAGCTCTCTACATGCTCCAGTGGAGATGTTCTCCTCAAACAGCCACACTCACATGGGCATGACGTAAAGCGACAGCAGACCTGAACTTCTATTTGGTGTTTTTTATTGATCTATTTATCTTCTTATTTCATAGTATTGACAGCAGTGAGAGGCCTGTAGTGAGCGTTAGAAGCAGACATAAATAATGAAGAAGAACAAAATAAAAGTTAAGGTCCAATCAACAAGTAATTTGTCTTTTTTCTGTCTTAGAGTTGAAAGGTCTGAAATCTGATGGTTTGATTATTATTTGATTATTTATATCAATAGATGTAAATGACAAAAGTAAACGTTGCATTACAACAACAAAGATACAAAAATGAATGACACATTTTCTGTCGAAAAGCTTGAATGGGAGCTAATTATTCCTGTTTAGACGATGTGAGCAGAGCTGCTGCTGTCAGATGATTTCCCATCAACAGGTTAATGATAAGAAGTCGCAGTTTGCAGCGCCGCCAGAGAAGCCGCTGACAGGCAGATCAAATGGAAAACGAGAGCAGCGAAAACTCGAGGAAGGAGCCGCACACTCCACCTTGAGAGCAGCAACCGAGCGGAAGATGTGGGCAGTGTATTTTTAGCAACAGTGGCAGCAAGTGCACAAACTTTTCTGTCTTTTGTTCTCTCTCTGTCTCTCTCTCTCTCTCTCTCCCTCTCGCTCTCCTTTTCTTCCTCTTTCCGGGCGGCGGCGGGGCGATGTGCGACATCAACCTGACTGTTGCACACATCAGGGTTGATTCATAGCCGCTTTGGTCTGGCGTAAAAGGCGCAGACGAGCGTCTGTGTGTGGAGACGAGCGACGGTTAGGGAAGAGACGCGCCGAGGCAGCGCTCTTTGATACTTTCTGTTGTCTTTGTTTATCCTCCACCTCCACCTCCACCTCCACCTCCACCGCTTCACTTTCAAGGGTTTTTTTTCCCTCGGTCTGTCTCGATTTTTATCCCGTCTTTCTCTGTAATGACACTTCCCAGAGCCAAAATAACCCTCCACCACCTCCTCTACCTCCTCGCCTTCTTCCTCCTCCTGCTCCTCTTCCTCCTCCCGCCGCCACCTCGTCGCCGCCGCCATCATCCTTCAGCCGCCGCAGACATGGCAGAGTATTGGGGAGATGAAGCGAGAGCAGAGTGGAGAGGCTTTTTGGTATGCACAGCGTGTCGTGGATGTGGAGCGTTTCAGACGCTGCCGCCTCCTCCTCCTCCTCCTCCTCCTCCTCCTCCTCCTCCTCTTCCTCCCTCCTCTCTGCCTATGTGTCTCCAGCCCAGCATCAGCATCACGCCGTTTGGTGTGTTACTGTGACAAGAAAGAAAAACATCCATTAGTGATTGCCAACAATTAACAGCAAACTGAGAGCCTGCGAGCGGCTGGTGTCAGGTTTAGCACCGCGCTACCTCCATGCTAACTGTACTTTACTATTCTGGACTGCGAGGTGCTCACTGCTCCACAAGTTTGTATTGTTTGACATGAGTTTTTTATGCTATCATTTATTAGCTACATGCATCCTGTCGTAAGGCACCAATAAAGCTTTAAGAATAATAAGAATAAGAAGAATACCTTTAATTGTCCCACAATGGGGAAGTTATTCTGCATGAGTGAGTAAAGATGTTTCTGAGATGCAGGTCGATAGCTTTCTGCAAGTTTACAGCGTGCATTGTAATCATGAGAAATGCTTAAACGCATTAGCTCCATGCTAACTGTTTTGAGTGACTGATAAAGCTTTATTTTATATTAGTATCTGGACTGCATGGTGGCAAGTTTACAGTGTACAATACAATTGACAAATGGCACTAAAATGCATTAGCTTCATGCTAACTGTGGCTAGTCGCTGAAAGAACTCTCAACAAAGCGGAGGGCTGATCTGTGACTACACAAAGAGGAATTCATCACAAAGTGTCTCACTTTTTAATAGAGAGGATCCCAACTTTAGCCGGGCTCCTTTGTAAGCCAGTCAGCACGTTCTCTGCATTTTCTCCTCTGCAATATGAACATGCTCAATCTGAAAATATGTGCTCCCATTGAAAAATCGTGGTTTACATTTTCATTTGGTTTTTGTTCACGAAATGTGTCAGAAAATCATGCACCGTGCAGCAATTCAATGGCTGTATTTTCTATTTTTGTCACGATTGTGCATATAGCGATGTGATAATGGGCTAGTCTGTCTGTCTGCTCCTCTGTTCTCTCTCTCTCTCTCCATGTCTGTCTCTCTGTCTGTCTGTCAGTCTGTCTCGGCCTGTCTCTCTGTGCTTGTTGTACAGAGCACTTGGCGTCTCTCCAGTCTGGGCTGCCTGCCACTGCTGAGGGTACAGTATGTACAGTCTACCTTGTGCCAGCTATGTTTTTTTCCCCTCGTCTCGCTTGCTCTCTCTCCGTCCTCTCTCCACGTCAGGTGTTTGTTTTGTTTTGTGTTTTTTTTTTTTTATTTCTAATCTCCGCCTGACGTTCAGTGTTTGACAGCCGTCTGCTGAGCCAAAGCCTGCAGATGGGGGGGCTCAGGCAGGGTGGGGAGCCGTGACTCAGCCCCTTTCGGGTGCCTGTTCAGACCCTGGATGCTGTTTCCCTTACGTGACGTGATAGCAGCACTTTAACACAGCTGATGGAAAGATTTTTCTAAAAGACCCTGAAGACTTTCACCTGAATCCAGGCCAGTAACAGCAGAGAAGCCACAACTGAAAGCCACTTATAAAAACAGTGATTGTGAGCGTAATGAAAACCCTGAAGATGGAGCTTTTTGAAGAGAATGGCAGGCGTCTATATCTGCCCAGGGTCATTATCCTGTTTCCTCTTTGATTTAATCACTCTCGATTCAAAGCATAATTGGTCCAGAGATCAGCTCAAACTTGCTGCTTCTATTTGTTTCGTTGGCTTTCCCCAGTCCACATGTCGACTTTGTTCTGAGGTTTTATTCTACTCATCGTTTAGGAGGAGGAGCTTGGTTGTACTTCTTAAATGAAGAGTCCAGATGCATCCAGGTGTTGTCTCTGGAAACCACCTCAATGTGAAACTTGAAAAGTGAAGCTGTGAAAATTATTCATCAAACTCAATATTAATCAGATAGAAGAGTGACTTCAGCCCCAAACAGCACAGAATCTGTGTTAAATATCCACTGAATCAAAAATAATGTAAAACCTAGTGTGTGTGTGTGTGTGTGTGTGTGTGTGTGTGTGTGTGTGTTTGCTGTATGACAGTGTGTGTTGAGGCTCATTAAACCGGACCAGACTAGACTGATGTGATTCACTTAGTTTCCCATGTAGGCCGATGCAGAGTAATGAGATTACTCATCACTTCTCCTCTCTGGCTCTTTATCTCGGTCCAGCATCTACAGACCATGCACCTTGCCTCCCAGACTGGATGCATGTACATGAAGAAAATAAGATCCAATTTTGGGTTGAATGTTTTACTTAAGGCAAAACGTGAATGAGGGATCAGGAATTAGTGAAGTGGAGCAACTAAATAAATGTATGTGCAGTTATTAGCATCTTCATCATATTTGCAGACAGCATTAGTGCTTCAATCTGGGGGGGGGGGGGTCAAGCACAGGAAGCAGTGAACCTTAGAGTGGTGGACACGGCTGCTCTTTAGCCTTCACTCTCGATCCCAGTTTACCCACCAGCGCGTTATCTGCCGGCCGCTGCATTATTGATGGAAACACGACTTTCCTTGATAATCTCCCGGCGTTCCAGGTCAGCGCCGCCGGCTCCTGGCAGGCCTCCCCCCCCCCCCCCCCCCCCCCCAGCCACCCGCTCGCTGCTCCCTCTGTTTGCTCTCCTGTGTCGAGTCGTGTTGTGTGCTTCCAGGCCGAGCCTTGCAGCCCGCCGGGAACCCTTTGCGACACCTCGGCTGCTAGCGTAGCATTAGCGCACTAAACAAGAACAGCGAGGATAGGTGGTTTGTTCAGAGCTGCCGTGCGTGGAGGGAGAACATTTCCGATGACACTTCCACCCCCAAGAAAAGTCCAACAATAGCCAACACTCAACCTCTGTTCCACCTTTACATTCATTAGATCAGATTAGCTTCAATTTAGCCATTTTGCAGAAATTAAGTGCGGTCAGAAAATAGACAGAGTTGCATGCACAGAAAGTGCAAACGTGTGCAGGACAGTGGTGCTGGAGCTGACAGCGTTCTCAGCGAGGCCGTTAGCTCAGCGTGCTACCTGCAGTAACCCACGCTGGAAAAAACGACTCTTATTACTGAGATTCAACTTTAGCATAGCAGGGATGAAATGCAGTTATCATCTGAGCAGCAGTGATTACTAGTAGTAGTAAGTGTACTCAAAGTGCAAAGGTCAAGGTAACCTTATTTATACTCGTAGTGGATTGATTCTGCAGTTCAATGATTACAGAACAAACTGTCACATGACGCAAGAGAAACAAACAAAGTATGACAGAGGTACTTTGGCTCCCATCAGTCAGAGATGGTGGTGGTGGGGGGGGTGCCAATAAATCATGGTGCAAATTCCAGTATAATATGTTACGCACAGTAAATACAGGCTGGCGTTCTCCCTCATTGTCCTTCTCTCAGATCTGTTTCCTTCAACAAAAGCTGTTGGCTTGGGAGCAAAAGTGCAAAGGATCAGGGCGTGCACAGAAAGTGTGAGTGCACCGCTATTAATGACAGTCAGTGCAGCGATGGCGAGACAGCATGTGAACTATGCAGCGTGGAATGTACAGTTAGTACAGTATCTCCATCTGCACAGATCTGGATATGGCAGCGGATTATTTTAAGGACCACAATGAAGCACATACAGACGGATTAAAGAAGAGATTAAAGAATTTTCTGTGTACACAGGAATTAGTCTCCCAAAAAAACTGTTCTGCAGTGTATGATAGCTCTGTGCGTGGAATAGGGTTTCTGTGAATGTGCCAGAGCTGGCTGCCTTTCCTGCTGTCCCCTGACCAGATGTTCGTCTTGGCTGCTTGAAATCAAAAGCTTTGTTTGCCTATCTGATCCCAATCAGCGTGGGAGCGACGAGCCCACGTAACTGTCCGCGGCGTGGACGATGTTGGGAGGGGAGCGTGGAGGCGTGGAGGCGGGGGGGCGTGGAGGCGGGGGGGCTGCTTTTGTCGGAGCTGCCTCCGTCTCCGTGGCGTTTGTTTGGCTGCTTGGCTGCCGGCTGGTCGGCTGTTTTGGCGGCGTGCCGGTTCTTCCCTCACAGTGATGACGACATATTTGTGCCGGCAGGTCTGGATGTTCTGCCAGCATTCCAGCATTTATGATCGCTCGCAGATGTGAGTCCAGGAACACACTGTACTGTACCCAAACCCAGAAATTAATGAAACTTGACTGCCTTCCAGGCCACAAATTCCTAAATGTGTGTGTGTGTGTGTGTGTCTCTCTCTCTCTCTCTCTCCCTCTGCGTGTCTGTGTGTGTGTGTGTGTGTGTGTGTGTGTGTGCATGCGTGAGTGAGAGGAGAGACAGGAGACTCAAGGGAGGGAAGAGTGGCAGGGGAGAACTTGCTATTAAAAGCAAGTAGTAGGAAAAGAAGTAGTTCAGAAAAGCATGGTCCTACGTGTTAAGCGGCTTGCGTGTACATTTTTTTCTACCACAGCTGATGCATATACACACACACACACACACACACACTCACACACACACTCACTCCCTCCCATAAGCATACATATATCAGTGCAGTTTGCCTGGGTGTGTTAACAGGGTGACAGTCAGACAGCGAGATACACAGTAGCTCACGCTTTAGCAGCATAACATTACTATGCAACTTAAAGCCCCCCTCTCAACCACCCCCACCCCTTCTCCTCTTCTTGCACTTGTTGTCCCCCCCTCCTCCCTCCTCCTCCCCCCGGGCCTGTTGATTTACTGCCCCCCCGACCCTGCAGGGATTATGCAGCTGGGGCAAATCTGAACCGGGCAGAGGTGACGCAGCACAGGGGTCGACTGATAATACACAGGTTTTATTTCCCTGGCAGATGAGGAGGGAGAGGTGGCTGGTGTGTGTGTGTGTGTGTGTGTGTGTGTGTGTGTGTGTGTGTGTGTGTCGGGGGTGGGGGGGGCTTGTTAGACCACTGTCCTCGGTAAAGGTGACTTCAGTGGAAGCGTGTTACTCCGAGCAGCTGCTCCAGGACTGTGTGTACCTGCTCCACGGGCTTCTTGGAAACGTCGTGTTTTTGAAGAAATAAACACCAGAATAGCCGAGCGGGCGAACAGTATGTGAGCGATGACACTGTGGACGACAGAGCCCCCGCCCCCCCCCCCCCACCCCCTCCCCCTCCCCCCCCTCCCAGACAGACAGCGGGCCGGGCCCCCTCCGGCTCTGCCCGGCACCTCGAGCCGCCTTCCTGGAAGCGAGCGGCAGCGTTCTCACTGTCACTCCCAGACATGAGTCACTCCAGCAGACGCTGCTACACCTGGAGCTGAAGAGGCGGCCTGCATCAGGTGACACCCCCCCCCCCCCCCCCCCCCCCCCCCCCCCAATGATGCCTCCCTCAGTCCTGAAGTTGCTTCCACACCCACAATACCAGAGTCTGGGAATCTGGATGGATTTGGATCCAAATGATCATCTACAATAGTTCATATTATGTTTCCTAGCTACTGACTGTGCTGCAGCGTTTATAATCCTTCTTCCTCATTGTACTTTTTACTAATTTATGCTGTTCACATCTGCACTTTTGGTTCGATGCCAAACTGCATCTCATCGCCCTAAGCACTTGAACTGTGTGCAGTGACAATAAAGTAGAATGTGATCTAATCTAATCTAAATAGATGCAGCCTTGGTCTGTTGAAATGCACCTGGAACCTTAACGATGCCAGTACGCAAAACTCAAAAACTACACAACACTTATTCCGTCCTCATGATCTCGAGGACAGTGAGCGATTGTTGGTCAGAGTATGTCCTAGATCAGTCAGGAGCTTCTTAAAGTCTCAAAGTCGTTCAAAGCGAGCGAAGGAGACGCGTTCCTGTGGACGCAGCATCACATGACCCAGCTGCTCAGTGTCTCAGAGTTCCTTCCCTGTCCGTCCTCACCCGACAGCGTTGGCCCAGGAAGGACGAGGCCTCTTCCTCTTCTGAGCTGTGCTGATGTCAGAAAAAGGCAAATACTCAGTGGGTGTAAACCACTATGTGTGTGTCCTGCATCACTCAGTAAATCATGAGAAATTCATTTATTGCTTTATAGCATCATGAGGGCAGCGACATCTCGAGCACCTTGTCTTATAGAGGAGTATGCAAATCAGTGAGTCTGCGGCTGCTTTTTCAGCTTCAGCCTCCCCGGTCTGTCCACTGTGTCCCATGCTTTTCTCTTTTTAAACAGTCCATCAGAAATGAAATGCTAAGGAAGGACATCACCTAGCAGTTTACTGCTCCATTCATTCATGTGATGTTAATATGGTGCAGCCATTAGAGCTGAACACGCTCCTCCTTAAGTGGTCAAACTGCAAAGAGCCAACGACCAACAAGTCGCTGTAATCACACTCATCACAGTCTCCACCATAAGCGAGACTTTTCTAATCATGTGTGCGAGTGCACTTATTTACAAGACGTGGAGAAAAAAGATGAATCCTCCCCCCGAGCATAAACACCTCTAATGAAATAATTCCACAAGTGTTCAGCTTTTGTCAGACAGGCAGCCCAGGCAGATTAGTATGTAATGAAATCACTGCAGTCCTTCCTCACTCCCAGTGCCTGTCAATCACAAAGTTAGACAGAGGAAGCTCAAAGTTGACTCCTCAGCCCTCTCTATTTTCAGACGAGGAGAGAAAAAAACAGGAGGACTTGATCTTATTCCTTTTATTACAGGGATATTGCAGCTTTAAATCCTTTTGGTTGCTAAGTAGCGAGTGCCCCTGTGCTCCTTTAATGGGGCTGATTTGGTATTCCGCTCTGCTGCCAAGTCTTATTTTTGTATGCGAGACAAAGTGTTTTGATGGAGGGTGATTGCTGAAACGTCTGTGTGTCTACCAAAGGCTGTTTTTTTTTTTCTTTTTCTTTTTTGGTGGAGAGTGAGAGTTTTATGGCCTCTCTCAGTACAGTACACTTTGTGCCTTCTGCTCAAAACAAGAACACAGTCGATTGAATTTTAGATTCGCTTCATCATCCCTCCCTCCTCCCAGCAGCTTTGTTGTCAGCGAGCAGCAAGTGTGTGTGTGTGTGTGTGTGTGTGCGCGCGCGTGTGTGTGTCTGAGAAAGATGTGAGTGCTGTCTGTGTGTGCTAGATGCTAGATGTGTTCTCTGTGTGTGTGTGTGTGTGTGAATGGTAAAAGTCAATTATTGCAAAAGGCTGCCAATTAATTTGCTCTCCTGGAAATTCGAATGATACTGTAGGACACGCACATGTGTGACGCACACACACACACACACACACACACACACACACACACACACTTCTCACCATTAACTTGAAACGTGGAGAGAGATGCACAGACGGCAGACATTTGTTTGTTCCAGTGTGGTGTTAAATTAGGTCATGTCTGTGTGTGTGTGTGTGTGTGTGTGTGTGTGTGTGTGTGTGTGTGTGTGTTTGTTTGGGGGGTGGCCTCTAACTGGCTGAATAGTGAACATAGCTCAAGGGCCTGAAGCAGGATCAGGTGGAATGGCCAAGGCCTGGTCTCCAGGTATTCTGGGAGCGTCTTTTTTTAGGTCCTTCTGATCGTCTCGGGGCGTCCAGACAACGTCTTCCTCCACTGCGTAAATCTTCAGAATCACAAACACCTGCGTTAAAAGCAACCAGAGACGCAAAAACGTCAAATGCTGGCACCTTAGTGTTACAGGCGTCAGCTAAATGGACACAATATAACAACTTTCTGCTGTTGTTTGAGTTTTCTTTCTTTTTCCTTTTGCTTTCTTTTTTTGGGAAATGGAAACCAAAGTTTATAGTGATTAACTTCCAAAGTGTGTTTGTGTGTGTGTGTGTGTGTGTGTGTGTGTGTGTGTGTGTGTGTGTGTGTGTGTGTCTGTGAGAGGGTGTTTTCAGTGCTGACGAGGTCTCCGTTTGTGCGGCAATTAGTGGTTTGTGCCACATTGGGAAGGGGTGCTGCTGTGTGTGTGTGTATGTGTTTGTGTGTGTGTGCGTGTTTGTGTGTGTGTGTGTGTGTGTGTGTGTGTGTGTGTGTGTGTGTGTGTGTGTACGGGCGTGGAGTTTGATTTGTTATTATAATGATTACGTGCAAAGATGTTGACACGGATGGCTGAAGTCCAGCGATCTCATCTCTCTGTGGCGTGTTGTGGCGGAGTCGGACGACATGCATGAAGCACAGGTGTGTGTGTGTGTGTGTGTGTGTGTGTGTGTGTGTGTGTGTGTGTGTGTGTGTTTGGGGGTCATTAAACGGTCCCTGAATGCTCTACAAACTCCACCCCCTGCCACCCCACACACACACACACACACACTCTCCACCCGAAACAAAAAAGGAAAAAGTGTGGCGATGAGAGGTGGGTAGCACGGGGGGGAGATAAGGTTGTGAGAGCAGGAGGCTAAATTTAAATCGTAATTGGCCGACTTCCACAAGCTTGTGGGCATTTTAATGAGTCATAATAACTTCATTTAAAACCAGCTGAGCAGAAAATAGATTGGAGAGGAGCCTGTGGCTAGTATGGATTTGTGGTGCTTTGTGCTCTGTGAGTGTGTGCACGGACGTGCACGCGTTGAGCCCCGACTGTAAAACATGCACACACACATGCACACACACACACACACACACACACACACACACACACACATAGGCACACAGACATAGTGCAGACACATTTCCCAGACAGCTCACAGAATAACACTGAGCTGCTTTCATGCAGTGTTTCTTGTCTGAGCGTGTGTGTGTGTGTGCGTGTGTGTGTGTGTGTGTGTGTGTGTGTGTGTGTGTGTGTGTGTGTGTGTCATCATTTCTGTCGTGCGACCGTGACGCAGCCTGTTAACTCTGATGTTAAACGGAGTTCGATGTCCGAGCAGGACAGACTTCCCGAGCGAGGACATGCAGTAGGAGTCCCATCCTGTTCACGCCGCCTCACACTCACCTCTGTTGTGTAACGTCACTACGTCTACACCGCGTCTGACTCAGTTTACCCACAATGCATTGTGGGAAGGAGGTAGTCTAGCATGATGCACTGCACCAACCAGGCTGCATGGCTGAAGGCCTCAAGAGTTTGATGAGAGTAGAAGCTCATTGTTGCTCCCCATGGTGTACGACAAAAGAATTGTGTCTTTATTTCAAGTTCTGTTGTTTTACAGTAAATCATTTTAGCCTCGTGAAATTCCCACAGTACACCCACCTCTCTGCAATCAAACAGAAATTGATAAAGAAAGACCTCATAATGCAGGTTTGCTTCAGTATTATTATTATAATATTTCAGATCAAGTTTATAGTTTTTACAATGGAAAAAAAATGTGTTCCTGTAACTGTACTGTAGGTTTAGCATATATGTCACCATGCTATAGGTTTGTGGGTGAGTTGCATTGTAACCGTGCTTTCTGTAACTCTGTGTGAGGTTTCAGTCCGTCCCCGGGTCGGACTGTGCTCGGGCAGCGTTTTCCCATCTCTTCATGCTACGTTAGCATCTTCTGCCAGCGTCACACCTGAGAGTGTCATGAGAGCTGCTCCACGAGGCCGAGGCGGGGTGAAGCCGCTGTTTGTGTCTGGGACATGCCTCAGATTTCTGCAGCGTTCCGGCCAACAGGACAACATTGTCCCTGCTAATGACATAACACTGTGTCAGACATTCGCATGGCTATTAGATTTTCACTGCTCCTCACTCGTGGCAGTGTGTGTAATGAGGCACCGGTATGCACTGACATCTGCAGAAACGCAGGCAGCTCATTCAGCTCTGACAGCTCCGTCATTGTGCCGTGACAGTGTGTGTAATTAGGCAGGTTTTACACCAACATGCAGCTCACATGTCCTTCCTCCGCTCCATTAGCGGCCACGGCTGCTCAAATCAAGGCTGTGTTTAGCCTCTGCCGTGCTTGAAATAAAAGGCCAGGCAAATGAATTTTAGATATCTTAACCGCGCCATGTGAGGGATGAATGAATAATTACGGAGGACGAGGTTCCTTTGTCCCGTCCAGACAGCGCCTGCTCCTTCATTATTTAGCAGAAATTCCAGACGCTCTTCTGACAGTTTGTTCTAAATGTTGCTGTTGCATCCTAAACATGTGTGTGTACATTTGACTGAATCATGGTTCTTCTTTAGTTTTTATGTGTCTTCATGGGTGAAGGATCTAGATTCTGTTGCGATCCGGCAGGGACAACAGAGCGGGGGTGGGGAAATGTTTGTGACACAAATGGAAAGAAAAGTAAATATTCTCTCAGGCACGACCTTTTATTGCATTATGTAAGTTGTCCAATAGCTCTGGGAAACTTTTTAGATCAATTTCGCAGCGCAGATTAGAAAGCTATGAATCCCATTTATGGAAGAGCTCCCTCATGAAATGCTCTTTGAAACTTTTATATTTTCGGATGAAGAGAGAATGAACCCGGCTAAGCAAAGATCTGCCGACGGCACTTTCATGTGGGGGGAAGAAAGAAAGCACGAGAAAGTGAAAGGAGACAGAGCGAGCGAGGCAGAGGGAGAAGATAAAAGCGTTCCCAAAGCCATCTGGAAGTAGCCAGGACACACAAGGATTGCTTTTATGCCACTAATTCCTCTGGGAGGTGCGACATAAAAGCAAAGCATGGATATTGTGTTATAACTGTTGAAAACAAGCAAGTGGCCACGGAATACTAATACGGCCGGTCAGAGGGAAAAGCACTTCAATCCAGGGGTAAACAGGCTTTTTGGATGGCCCCCCGGAGGATTTAGTTTTTCTGGCCCAGCGTATTGATTCGCAACTATTAGTTGACTGTCTCTCTCCCTCTCTCTCTCTCTCTCTCTCTTTCTCTCTCTCTCTCCCTCTCTCTCTCTCTCCCTCTCCCTCTCTCTCTCTCTCTCCCTCTCTTTCTCGACTCATCCTGATCTGTACAGCGATGGCTCCTCGCTGCATTTGATAATTAGATATTGGCTGTGATTAGATGCATCGGGAATATTGATCACGGCCCGCGCTTTGTTCTACCTGCAGCTCAGCCTCCGGGCCTCTGACTCCTCTCTCTCTCATTCGTTTTCCCGTTCGTCTTTCTTCTTTTTCCTCCCTCTCCTCGCTATCAAAGTGTGGGAGAAGACAGCTGTCAGTCTGGATTCCAGGTGATCTCGGGTCCGTCTCAGACGTCTCGGCTCGTTGTTTGGGCTGTAAACTCATCCAACGTCTGCTCCGTCTCCTCGCTCCGTCATTTCAAGCTGCAGCTCTGTGATTCATTCATTTAATGCGTTTAAAGTGTTTGGCTTTAAATTCAAGGTCCTGAAGAAACCAGTCAACTGAACATCCCCGTCCATCTACACAAACCTGCCTGCTGCTTTGGTACAGTCAGTGAATCCCTTCCACTGGTGCATTTCCAGGCATAAGTTCTCCAGTTGAGGCTTCTTAAATGTGAATATTTCGCTGTTTGTTTTCTGCCTCCACGCTGAACTGATTCCCTTTGAGCTGTGGGCAAAACAAGACGTTTGACGTCATGCTGGCTCCGACACATTTCATAGACCAAACAACAACAATTGGTCAGCTGAGGAAATATCCAAAAGATTAGCTGCCAATGAAAATGATCCTGAGCTGCAGCTCTAAGCCCAAAATCAATCAGGTTTCCGTATTTTATTTTTTCCTCTGCGGCTGCTTTGCCTCGTGTATGATCACAGAAAATCAACTTTAAACCGTTCCTGACGCTCTTAATAATGCTGTGTGAGAGCGCATCGTGTAACATTAGGGGCCTGTTTGTTTGGGCTGTGTTGTGATGTCTATGTGCGCTGACCCAGAGCTGCTGCTGATTCCTGCGCTTCACAGCCGAGCTCGTGTGAACCAGCCAGAGTCTCGCTTCAAGACACGTCCACTAAATATGCAAACCCGTCTCCCAGGGTTAAACTCACAGACATAAAAAAGCTAAAAAGACATAATGAGTCCACACCGCCAATACACACGCTCCCATCACTCTTGTCACCCAGTTTCAGGCTGCAGACTTCAAACCGCCTGAACGGGGGACGTTTCCTCGGCGTGGATGAGGAGAATCAATCGGCTCCTTGAACATCAAGACGAGGAGTCACAGCGCAACACAAACCATCAAAGTTTGATCCTCTCCGAGGCCGCAGGACCTCAGCGGGCCCTGAAGAGGCTGCTTATTTAGTACAGTAGAGGAACACTCGTGAAAGTGGACGATTCTGTAAAATGAACTTTAGAGTGACAAAACCTCCCATTTAAGCCGAAGACACATTGTGACATGACTTCTTGTCCATTGTGCAACACATTTCATCACGTTTTCTTTTCTTGCACAAACATATTTGCACCGTACTCGTCTACCACGACTCCAGCCTAGCACTCTATATTGCTTTACTAAATACTTCATCTATATTTATCTTATTTTACACTTCGAGTGGCCAGAGCAGCACTGCCACTGCACTGGATGCATAATGTGTGATGGCAGCAGGATGGTTATGTCCTGTATATCTTATCTTATATCTCATCTTGTGATAATATGGCCGAGAACATGTTACGTAATGCTCTTTAATGGGACATGCTGTATAGATGATTAAACTGTAGTATTCAGCAGTAGCAGCTGAAGATAACACACCTCACGCCCTGTTTGTTTCCCTGACGCGCCACACAACAACAACACAACTAAAAGCGTCCGATGAACGTCTGGAGCTGAGCGTCCTGCTCAGCGGACGGCTGAACCCTCTGAACCGCACACTCACCATTTGGCCTATTTCTGCCTCAGCTGATTGTATCCCCCACCCCCAACACCACCCCCACCCTCACTACACACACGCACACACACACACACTTCCTGACGTTTGGCCGCCTGCCAAGCGCTGTCATTGCCTCTACAGTATCAGTTCTGCTGTATCTATATCTAGAGCTGCACGAGGCCCGTGCTCACAGCGACAGGTCTGCAGCAGCCTGGAGGAGGAGGAGGAGGGGGAAGAACTCAAACTGTTTAACCTCTCTCTCACAGTAGAAACAGGACAATTATTAACGTCCCTTTTCGTGCAGATTTCAGGCTTTGAACGAGCGAAGCTCCGGCTTTTAAAAAGTGCCGTCGCAGACGTGAACCTGCAACCTGCTTCTCTTGCAAACGCTGCAGCTCGGAGAAAGTGTGAAAGCCGGTTTCTGCCTGTCTGTTCTTTATTTAAGAGTCTGTGTGTCCATGTATAATGCAGCACGCATGCCGTAAGCGATGTCTTTTTAACTTTATTGTAGCTCAAAATGAAAGCAGCTGATGAAGGCGGCCAGAGAGCTGAGCTCAGACTCTCATAAATGATAACTAATTGGATCTCAATGTCATCTGTGCTGTGGGTCTGGACAGAGTCTGAGCACCAGGGGGATTTTCTTCATCTTCCCCCGTCTCCTTCTCTTTTCTAGCTCCATTCACCAAATAATATCTGTGTTCTGACGCCCTGTTTGGGTAAAAAACAACGGATGACTTCATGGAAAAGAGCGAGTAACCCGTGTATGGTGTCATTTGGCAGATAACGCGGCGCCTGATGACTACAAGATTTGTGGTATTTGGAGGTGAGCTGGTTCCTCTGAATAGCTCTGGTTGTGAGATTTCCCCCTAATTGATCCGATTTGCCTGTTTGAAGTCAGCTCTTATTATGTTTTATGTGGAAGATTTAACAGGGTGGTAGAGAGGATTTTTGGAATCAAACTAAATAAACAAGTATGTAAATCAATGCACCTGAGTGCAGTAAAAAAATACACACACACACACACACACAAACACACAAACACTGCATGTTTCAAGCATTTCCTGTTGTTGAGCCTCTTGGATATCCTATCATCTGCTGCGTGGAGGCTGCAGTTGTTGCTCTTGGCTCGGCTCATTCTTTCCTGAGCTGAACCGACTCACATCAGCCATTGTTCGGCGGGCTCGCTCCTACCCAGTTCTCCTTTCAGCCTCTAACTAATCTGCACGGCTCGGTGTGGGAACGTTCAGACGCACTCTGCGTCACATTTATCTATTTTCAATCTTCTGTTATGAATCCTTTTTAGAAATAATTCGATTGCCTCCTTCCAGGTGCAGATCCTTTTCACCGAGGCTTTTCCCCCCACTGCTGCCAGATTTAACTTTAGAGAGTATTTCTCTTCCTGTTTTCACTCCTCCGGTCTTTTCTCTCTCTTTTTGTCGCAGTTTTTTACTACCCAGGGGATCACTGTATTCCCTGCTTTCCACTCAGGCCCCTCGACTCCAGCCTTAATAAACTCGGCATTGCCTTTGATAATGTGTGACTTGAAAGCAGGAAATAATGGGCCCTAAACACTAAATCTTTACAAGTTATTGACCTGCACAAAGGGGTGTGTTTGTGTGTGAGTGTGTGTGTGTGGGTGTGTGCATGTGGAGGAGGGGAGGGCGGCTGTCCAGCACCACCTCAGATCTCTGCTCCTGTGGCCATTTTGGGCCAGACGGAGATGATGGACAGTGAAAGCTGCAACAACAGGTCGATTCATAATGAAGCCATCAGCTGCTACTTTGATAATCAGCCAATCTAAGGAGTGTTTTTTTATTGAGAAATCCTCCATTTTTAAATGTGAATATTTTCTGGTTTATTTAGCCTCTAGATCATTGAGGTATAAGAAGGTGTGAGGGCTTCATCTTGGTCCTTGTGAAAACACCTTTTCTGTCATGTTACATTCTGTCTATACATACCGTATATCTAACAATCTATCTAATCCCCACTATGGGATAAACAAAGGTTCATCTTATCTCATAACTCATCCATGAATGGAGAAAATAATCAACATAGAAACACCATTAGATGCAGCCTTCGTCAGTATTTCCGGGGCGCTACCCTGAAAAACAGCCAAACTCATCGTCTGAGAATGAGAAAGCAGAGCGACAAGTTGTTGCTTGGCGTGAGATCTGCAGCAGGATGGGCCCCTCAGGCGGCACGTCCTCCTGCCTCGATCCAGCAGCCGTCTCATCCCTTCCTCTCCTCTACTATAAATGCATTTACAGCACTGTAAAGACCATGTCAATTGCTGGATTCCCAGCAGCAGCCGGTCTGGCCGCGCTGGTCACCGGGGTGAGGGTTCAGCTGCTGGTCAGGCCTGCGTCCGTCTGCAGGATCATACAGGAGCATACCAGCCACATTTACAGCCCACCCCTACACACTGCTCCTCCGTCACTGACAGTGGTTTAGTCTGATCTCATGTAAGAATAGATGGAAATATAAAAAAAACCCTGAAAGAAGTAACTAGTGATGGTGTCCTCTGGAGCCAGAGCAGCTCTGTGGCTCACTGACTCTGGCAGGACGCCGCTCTCCGTCTAATTTCACAGAAACTGGCAAAATCTGCAAACATCAATCACTCCCAACCATCTCCTAGGAGTGTGTTTACTCACAGCGCTCCCGGGACACCGGAGCAGCTTTGTGGGTGTTTGAGGTCCGTTGCCAGCTTCTGTTTCATGTCAAAACTCTTCCAACGCCAGAAAAATGAACAGTAGGAGCTCAACGGGAGCGACCGTCACTGTGGGAGCAATCCACCGGGCTCCGAGGTCAGGACCCGGAGAGGAATTAAAAAAAGACCAGAGAGAGAGAGAGAGACGCTGCCACAGCAGCTGGACAGGCCTCAGAGCTTTGTGAAGAGACCTGGTCTGCCTGCCTGTCTGCCTGTCTGCCTGCCTGCCTGTCTGTCCCTATGTCTGCCTGTCTGCCTGTCTTACCTGGCCAGGTGGTTGGAGTGTGTTCCCGAGGCTCCTCTCAGCAGTTTATACATTAACTCTCGACTCTCCAGCAGCTCCAGGTCGACCTTGACCCCAGCGGGGGAATGTTTTAGAGCTCTGTGGCTTTTATTCTCGTCTGATATCAGATGGACAGATTGTTGCTGCACGGTGATTGGAGCTGCTGGATAATCAGGCCTGTAGATGGATGCAACCTCCTTCAGTTCAGCTGAACTTCTCTACAATGATGTTTAAATGCTAATTCTTACAGCAGTCATCTCCAGATGCTTTGATTTAATCATATAGAGAAAGCTGGTCTGATATTGCACAAAGTTGTCCCATCAAATAGCACGTTAATAATGGACAAATGAAATCTGAAATGGAGATGCTACGATGCATATCAGAACACATGAAATAACAAAGAAACATGATACAAAACCTGTTATTCTTTTTATGGAGCTGTAAGTGGAAACCAGTCGGTAGGTCAGTGTGCATTATAGCATGACATTAGGTTTATGTGATAGTTTGTTAGTGTTTGTGCCACATCATAGTTCTACCAGCCAGCAGTCGTACAGGAGTTCATTGAAATGTTTTGGACAGAGTGTCATTAACAGTAGCAACAGTTACCAGTCACAGTCGCATCTGACAGAACTGATCACGCTGTCTGTGTCTCTTCAGGTGATTTTCACTCAACGTCACATTTTATTTGCTTGGACAGAAAACCCAGTGGAGACAGACCTGACTGAAGTTAAAACTCTTCTCATCATCTCTGGACTCTGGGGTGTGTGTGTGTGAGTGTGTGTGTGTGTGTGTGTGGAGCCCACCCACCCTGATGAGCATGAGGAGCAGCTCTCTATTAGTGCCAGGCTCCGGACGCCGTGAGAAACCGTCCACTCTGGCGTTTTACCGCAGCCCGACTCACTTCCTGCCTCTTCACACCAGGAGAGCCCCGGGTGGTTCCTCCACGCATCCCGCTCCTGTTTCCTTCCTTTGCACCTCCTCACTCACTCACCCACACACACACACACACACACACACACACACACACACACACACACACACACACATCTGCATGCACAAACACACACACACACACACGCTCCCGAGGCCCTGAAGACCTGGTCGCGTCCATGGCCTGCAGCAGTGCAGGGATACATGTCAAAGCCTCATTTTCTCCTCTCTTTTTGAAAACAGAGGGGGGTTGAAAGCAAAGCTGGAACCACATGGCACCTTTCACCTCCAGGAGGGGGAGGGGGGCAGGAGGGGATAGAAGGGGGGGGGGGGGGTGAAACACTTGGTCAGTGTCTGGCAACAGCAGGGTAATTGCTGTTACTGGACAGCAGCTTATATGGCTCTGTGTGTGCGTGTGTGTGTGTGTGCAGGCGTGTGTGTGCATGCACGCTCTCACCGGGCTCTTTACAACCTGGATCTTATTTTCTTTATTTGGCCATCATTCTCAGCATTTATGGTTTTATTTACCATTTTCATCCTGCAGACGCAGGGATGTGGCGCCGCGCTGCTGGTTTTATGTCAGCGACTGTGGGGCATCGCAAACCAAAGCCATCACTCCACACAGACAATAAATCCTCTTTAAAACTTTCCCCTCACAGAGTCTCACACCCAGCGCAACTTTTTGTTTTGCCTCACAGTGATCAAAACGTTGTCGCGTGTTAAATATAGATATGCAGATAAGGCAGCAGTAAACTTGTGCGAGTCATGGTCCTGCTTGTCTAGTGAGATAAGCTCTGGTCCCAGGCCTCGCGCCACAGCCCGGACCTCTCCATTGTTGCAGCAGGAAGCACAGAAAGAGCAATAAATAAGTGCACGGGCAGTAAAAACAACACTAGCAGAAAAACGTGGTAAAGTGAAACCATTCAGACAAGAAAAAATCATGAATGATGAAATGTATGGCACATGTGACACGACCGCAGTAAACCTGAGAGGTCTCGCTCAGTTCTGTGGCTTTGATAGATGTTAATGTAGTTTTTTTTATGCTAGAAGGTCCAGATAAAGGTTAGACTGTATTGTTTTGTAAGAGGAAAGGTCAGAGACTTCACTGAAGATGTAAAGCATTGTCCTGTGAGGGACACCAGTGGTTTAAAGACATGATTTCTGTAGTTGAAATCATAATTTACACAGTTTGGAGCCAAAATGCCACATATCATAGACACGTTACACACATGTGGAGTCCATAACAAAGCCCCAGAGTCTGTGGACAGAGAGAAGATAAGTGATCATGATGCACTTTAGGGAGGATGTGATCTGGACTCAGCTGTTAACTAAACACGATGGGAGTTTGACGGTGTGTTTTTTTCCCCACCTTCATCAAAAACCAGAGATGAGCACAAGCCGAAGCACTCATAAATGATGCCTGTGTGTGTGTGTGTGTGTGTGTGTCCGTCCGTCCGTCCATTTGTTTCAGCACAAATCCTATACCAGGTTTGTCTGACGTCAAGACAGTCTGAGAGTAAGGATGACGAGGGAGAGAGAGAGGAGGTGGGTTGAAGGAAGGGACTGCAGGAAAGGAGGAAAGAGGAGAGGAGGAGGAGGTGGAGGAGGAGGAGGGACGAGTGCATGGACTGAAATGCCCTCGATCTCCCGGGGGGCGAAAGCTCTGGAAATGGCTTTGTCGTTGAGAGAAAGTAAAGGCAAAAGAGAGGGAGAAATAAACTGAAGGAGGGGGAGGGAGGGGTGGATGGGGAGGGGGGAGGCGGAGGGAGAACAGTGAGGGCAGGGAACTGTCTGTGACCTACTGGACAAACAAATTGGTTTGCTGGCAAAATGGATGAAGAGGTTGAGCTGGGCAAAAAAAACAAGTGTGACTGATGTTGCAATGTGAGCTCATCCATTTTGAAGTGGGGGGGGCTGAATTTAGACGCTTCATGTGCAAGTGTCTAGTGTATTTTCCTTGTGTGTGTGCGTTTGTGTGTGTGTGTGTGTGTGTGTGTGTGCGTGTGTGTGCGCAGGCGAACGCTCTGCGAGTCAATATTTGTCTGCTTTGCCACGTCCCTAGACATCCCATTCGGCGCAACAGACCGTAAAGCTGTCAAATGCGACCTGAATATTCTCTGTCTTCATCTGTTTCCTCCTCTTTTCCTCTCCCTCCCTCCTTCCTTGCGCTCCCTCGCTTCCCTTTGATTTCTCTCTCCTCTCCGTCGATAACAATATCATCGGGAAGCAAACACGCTCCTGCGCTTTTGATGGCTTGTCTGTTTTTTTCGCCCGCGCTCACAGAGAAGCGAGATGATCTCCTTATCTGCCGAGCGTGTTCTGCTCGCTCATGAAGCCGGCGCCTCGCTGCAGCTCCAGCAGCATCCTGCACCCGGTACATTATGGATGTTCCGCGTGCTTCGTCCTTTAATGTGCTTTTAATGTCACACATCCCCTGACTCATCCTCCTTTCTGACTCATATCAATAGAGTCCCTGAGGACCAAGTGTTTTATTGAACCGTCCAGGGCTTTTATTTTGAAGGGTGACCGGAGTCGGCCCCCTGACTTTGACTTGATTTTGTCGAATCACACGTGTCACGTCTGAAGGGTCATCCAGCGTGACCGAGACGTTTCATTTAGTTGGATCTGAATCAATGAGGCAGAGCAGAGATGTGCTTAATGTTTCACTATAAAGCACAAACAGTGAGGTCGTTTTTGTCCTTTGATGTGCGTTTAATCACAGGTAGCCTCCGTCTCGATTAGCCTTTTCTCCATCTTATCAATCATATCTGCACATATCAACCTGTTGAACATGATTCATAATCAATGAATCACCAACCGATTGAACTTTTTGAGCCGCTGGAAGTTGTTGTATGCTGAGGCTTTTATTGTGAAAGGTGTGAATAAATACCACCTGACCTGACTTGCACGAGTGACAAATCTTGAGTTTCATGCAGCTGATATTGAACCGGTCTCAGGTCTGCTGTCTCCAGCTGTTTACTCTGACATCTGGACTGGTCCTCGGCTGCGTTTGCCACCTGTTCCTCCGCCACGTCACCGCATCCTTCCTGTCATGATGTCACCGATCGCAGCGCTTAAAAACCCCAAATCCGATCTGGTTGCCAGAAACATATCGTGAGAACTCTGCTCTGCTTGTTGAACTCCGCTGCCGCCTCCCGCATGTTGCCATCTGCCACCGCGTACTTCCTGGTGCACATTCACACTGGCTACCAACAAAACGCAACAACACACACACACATTTAGAGAGGTGTGCCTCCGGAGTGAGGGGTTGTGGGTAGAGCTGCCTGGATGTGAGGTTTGACCCCGTAAAATCAACATCCCCCTGAACCCTGCACGCCTGCGAGCTGCAGCCAGCAGCCCGACCTGTGCGACTGTGTTTCTTTATTTGGCGCAGGCCCAGTCTCCTCGCAGCCTTGATAAAAACATGCCCGGAGCGTAGCGACACACACACACACACACACACACACACACACCTACTCCACTCCAGGGTACAGGCAGTACCGTGGCCTGTCCTCTCCAATTGGCAGTGTCTGTGCTGCTGTAGCACTGATAAGAGGCTGGTGTAAATAAAACTGTACAGCACGGCTCGTTATAACGCTGAAGGTAGAGCGAGGCAGGCAGGCAGGGAGGGAGAGAGAGAGGGAGAGAGAGAGGGAGCGTGTGGTGTCTGTACTCATTGTTCTGACAGCATACTGAGTGTGTGTGTGTGTGTGTGTGTGTGTGTGTTTTCCCATGCATGCGTGTGTGTTGCTTGTTTTGCCATTAGTACGTGAACCCGATTTGAGTTTCAGACACCGGGGATAAGGAGCCTCTTTCTTTCCTTCTTTCTTTCCTTCTTTCTTTCCTTTTCTCTCTTTCTTCCTAGTTTGCCACGTAATGTAATTTTGCTTCACTTTTATTTTAAGGCTGAAAGATTAAAGGACATGAATCTCACCGAGGCAGCTGAAGTTGTTTTTTGTGGTTATTGGAATGAATGGAAGTCCTTGGAAGTGCAGTGAAACCAACACATGTGTGGATGTGTGTGTGTGTGTGTGTGTGTGTGTGTGTGTGTGTGTGTGTGTGTGTGTGTGTGCAGGAGGAGGAGGGGGATGTGTGTTTATGGATTTTTGCTGTTTTTTGGTACTGAGAGTACTGTCTTACGTAAGCCATTTATGTAGGCTCAGTGAACAGCCAGGCTATGTTTTTGTTGGTGACTGCGCTTGTCTGCCTCCCTCCCTCTGTCACACACACACACACACACACACACACACACAGGCACACACACACACACACAGGCACACACACACACACACACACAGGCACATACGCACACACATGCACGTTCTCTCTACCTAATCTGTCTGTCTGCCTCTCTCTCTCTCCCTCCTGGCCTGTTTACACTGTTAAAAACCACTGACTGTGATATTGGGCGGCCATCGACAGACACGCTGTAATGAGCCTTTTTAATTTCCAATCTCGCCTCCCTGACTCCTGAGGACTGATCATTCGGCCACTTCCTGCAGAAATATGTGCCCCATTCTCTGTGCAGTAACACTGAAGGGGAGCGAAAAAGGGAAAAAAAAGAATGAATAAACTCTGAAGCTGAAGCTCATGTCAAGTTAACCTTCACTGGTTTGTTATCCTGCAAAAATCAGGCAATTAGGCCCCTCACTAGTCCCTTAATGTTTGACCAAAAAGCAACTCTTCAGGTTAGTTTGTCCTGACAAAATGCATTCTGGGGGAAATTCTATTTTTAACCCCTTGTTTACTCTGCCTGAAGCGCCAGCGCGGCTCTGGCTGCAAACATGTTACGTTCCCGTCTGACTGAGTTTGGTTCATTGCAGGCGTGGAGCGAGCTGCAAGGCTCCAACCAAACGTTAGCGATGCATCCGCCTGCATCATTCATCACTACAAGAGTGTGATGTGTTCTATCATTAGAGGTAACTTCCAGAGGTCGCTCCCAGTCTTCCAGACAGCTGCTGCTTTATTTGCACGCGCCAGGACTGATTGTTTACCGTGTGTTTTATTTCCATGTGTGACAGATTGTCTCGAGCAGGCTTATTCTCCTGGAACAGTCGAGCTCTATTGTTGAGCCTCGTCTCGACGCGGAGGCTCTCAGACAGGGATTTTTGTGTAATGAATGCTAAATAGTGTCATGCCATCGCATGCAGGCGGGCATGTGAGACTGTTTGACAGCTGATTTTGATGACTGTGGCACAGGAGGAAAAAAAAGAAGCTTCTCTGAGCGATTTTGCTGATTTCCTGAGGAAATGCATCTTCAGTTCTGTTTTCTGCGGTTTTCTGAACTGTACATTTGCTCTTTAAAGTTGTCGTGTGGCGTGTTTAACTGGCAAATTAAGGTAATCAAATGATGTGTCGCAAGATGGATGGCTCCATCAGATTATGAAATGGCGGGCGGTTGTTAAAGAGGAGAAGCAGCGTTTTCCCTCCCTCCCGTGCAGTATGAAGTGTTTAGCTCTGCTATCTCCACGGTGGCCTACTTTTGGTGTGTCGCTATGAGCAAAGACAGGCTCTCGAACTCTTATGTTTAATTCTGCGATTGTCTTTGATGAAGGATTCTGTTTAGACTGCGACCCCAAGGGGGGACATCTGTTGCAAAACTTAGCGTATATGCTCTACCTGTGAGAAGAAAGTAGGTTGGAATAAGTGTCAACTCCGAGTGTGGGCAACACGGTGGCAAAAAAGAAATATTTAGTCTTGTGGTTAAAGAGAAGCGGGGAGCATCGCCCCGAACAAACGGGGCCTTTCTCCGTCTCTGACATCCTTTTGACTGAGAGCAGCTTCTGAATGGCAGCATTATGAGATCACATAGCTGAGCGGGATGATGTGAGAGTGTGTTGTTGCATCCTCACACACACACACACACACACACACACACACACACAAACACACTCACACACACACACAAACCCCCCAAACAGGCAGCGAGTTTTCTGCCCCTCCCAGGTCTGTGGTCTCTGCATCATAAGGCAACACACTGAGGTTCCTCACACTGGAGTGTGATAGCAAACAGGACAATGCACCATTGCTCTGCACATTATTTAGGGAAATGGGAGAATGAGCGCTGAGCATGTCTGGGGGAATTACAGGCCAGGGAATGTGCCATGGCCTCCCCTCCGAGGCCCACGAGGCAGACTAATCCCCAGCCCTCAGTTCATGTTGGGGGGGGGGTCGAGGAAGCACTGACTCTTTATCCATCATTAGATCCCATGTGTTAACACCTCTGAGCATAATTTACCATTAACAAAGAGTTTTCCCACCTGTCTCAGGTTATTAGTGGCTCTTAAAGAAGCTGCTGCACATCAGCAGTGATCTCACAGTTGTTTTCCTCAGAATGAGACTCACTGGAGTCCTCGTTACTATACGTGGTCAAAACAAGCATTTGTCAGCTGCAGTTCAAATGACTCAGAATGAAGTCTTTAAGTTTGTTTTTATTAACACAATATTTCCCCCGTTCTAAAGTGAGGCCTGCTCCTGTTTATTTGACATTCACTCCACACTGATGGACCAGGTTCTATTCTGAAGTTGCCTCTTCACATTTTCTGCATCTATCACAACTTCTTTACTAACAATCACTAAGCCATAAAATACAGGAAAAACTCTGAGTTAGTGTCTTTAAAAAACAATTATGTTTACTGTCAATAAGTCATTTCTACCAATGAATAAAGGGTCAATATGTGACTAATAAACACATTAGCTAGCAGCTACTCTACATGCTCCCACATGCTGCACAGTTCTCTTTCAGCTGCCACAATGAGAATCTTCTGAACCCTCTCCCCTCTCAGCCCACCTCGTGTGTGTGTGTGTGTGTGTGTGTGTGTGTGTGTGTGTGTGTGTGTGTGTGTGTGTGTGTGTGTGTGTGTTGCTCGGCCTCTGTGCTGCTTCTCTTTTACTCTTTCTGAAATAACTGAGCCGCGCTGCTCTGCTGCAACAATGCTTGTGCAACGTCTCTGAGAGGGAAGCGAAAAGGGAAGCGGCTTCACTGGCATGTGGCACCTGATCACCAGCCCTTCCTCACCTCCCGGCACACACACACACACACTCACACACACACACACACACACACATACACACACACAGGCAACGTTGTGCAACTTCAGGCCGCCAGAGTCAAGCGGGCCAGCCCATCGTTAGCAGATCATCATTGTAGGTTTATTTTAGTGAGTTTTTAATTCATATCAAGTTTTCAGTTTTTATTCTCTGTAGCGTTTCCTGGTGAACTGCAGCAGGAGGCCTGAGTGTGTGTGTGTGTGTGTGTGTGTGTGTGTGTGTGTGTGTGTGTGTGTGTGTGTGTGTGTTGCTTAGCTAAAATAAAAGGTTCCCCACCAGCCGGGTGGAAAGCGGCGCTTCTGCTCATTGAGAGAACGTGTGAAAGGATGAAGAACTGCCATCCAGTTTATTTATTTTTTTTTTTGTTTGTTTTACTTGCACATTTGTGATGGGAAAAAATAAGATAAAAATGTGCTTTTACAGAAACCTCATCTCTAAGAGGTAAACAGAGAAAGATCAAAATAACATAAAAATCCTTTATCCAATCTACTGTGACTCAGAGCCTTTGCAAATGAAAATGTGGGATTGTGTTTTTAAAAAAAATAAAAAAATGCATCTTGTATTTGACTATCATATATGTCATGAGAGGTCAGGCACATTAAGAGCACCCTGTCAGTAGCATCCATGGATGCGGTGAGCAGCGCAGCGTCCCGGGGCTCCTAGCTAACAAGCCTCGGCCTCCTGCGATCAAAGAGGCCTCAAGATTTATCACTTTAATTTGGCAGTGAAAATGGCTGATGGTGCTGTTAGCAAGCGCCGGGCCCCCTGTTAGCACTTAGTGGGGTAACTGGAGTGACGGGCATCTGGCTGGGTGGCTGGCTGGCTGTGTGCACCCAGGGTTCCCCAGCTGCCCCCCCCCCACACCTACCCCCCCGCCCCCCCACCCCCTCTGCCCCGCGCTGACCTCACACAACTCCATTCTCCTTGAAGCGAGGCACCATGCAGGCATTTCCTGACAATTTATGTCCGTGTGCCACAAGCAGGGGCATGCCCTGCACTAAAACCCTATCCCTGGCCCATTTAGCACACGCCTCCTGGCCTCCCAGTAGACTGGTTTTAGTGCTGCTCCAGTGTCTGTGAGGCGGAGTCCTTACTGGTACGAGTCGGGCCAGTGTTAAGCTGATTTACTGCGTATCGCTGATATTTTAAAGTCCTGTGAAAACACAGCAGAGTGACTGGTGTGGCTTCACTTCCATGCAGACGGCCTAGGATGGAGGATTCATCCGTGTTCTAATGTAGAAGCTATGGAACACTGGTTTCAGCAGAAATGTGTACGGGTCTATTTTACAGCCCTGTTATGTTCCTGCTCAGATCTGGCTCCTTTCATGCAGATTTGGCAACCCACGTAGGCTTCACTCCGATTGGTTGTCTCTCCTGCCACTCACATAGATGATCACATGACTTGACTCCACTTTACGTGACTAAACGTGTTAAAATGTGACCATGCGTGACGGGGCAGAATTTACTGACATGACGTGTTGTGACTTCTTAACTCACATGAATGATTTTTCCTGATTTTTCTTCTGACTTAACTTCATTTTACACGACTTAACATGACTGCGTCTACGTGATGATTTTGATTTTATTCTGTCTCTGCTGACATTGTTGTTAATATCTATATAACATAACATATTTAACAACAAGTATATAACAATAATAACAATTATAATTAATAACATAACAATTATAACATAGAATATGTATGTATAAATGAGGATTTGATGATGCCTTTTTACGTAGAAAAAGTCAAGTTACTGTTAGTTAATGATAACTGACAACATGAGCCACGTTAGACTCTCTGGGTGTCTGTTCTTTTCTCGACACACACACACATTCACACCTGGAACCTGAACTGTGCAGTCACAGTTTGGACTGTGAGGCTCAGTGGGGCAGCTGGGTGGGTGTGGGGGGTGTGTGTGTGTGTGTGGGGGGTGTGGGGGGGGTGGTCGGAGGGAACTCTCTCTCGTTGATACTGGCTCATCATGAAGCCAAGGTCCGACAGGGTGTTCACTGTGATATTTTCCAAGCAGGTCTCAATTACTTGAAAATTGATTTTCACAGATTATGGAAATAAATCCGGAGCAGAGGACACGTTGGGAGCGCGGGGGAAACCCCGCTCCCAACAAAAGATGACAGAAATGTGGAAACGGTCAGCCGCCATATTAAGAATGTACATAGTAAGTGGGGTAAAAAAAAAAACAAAAAAAAAACCACAATAACTTTTCATACTGTCTTTATCCTTTCTTCAGTCGTGAAAAGGCTGATTCGTTCTGCAGCCAGACTCGGGTCCAAGACAATGAGAATGCAGCAAAACTGCCTGGGAAAGCTGCTGGATGCAGACCTGCTCCCATGCGCGGCTCATTTACCATTCACTGTATGACAACAATGGGAACGACATTCCTCTTCAAATTAAAGACAACTTCCTGTTTCGCATGTTAATTCACCACATCAGCAGCATCCTGTGACATCACCCGGGCCGCTCTGAGGCTATCGCCGCTTCACGCTGCCTGCTTTTCCTTCAAGTTATGAGTCGGCCGACCACACGAGAGCCGCTCGATGGCGCCCCGGCCGATCGATGAGCTGACGACGTAGCGCGTGGAAGCCGCTAATCACAGCTGATCCAACAACGATGAATCAGGGCGCCACAGAGGCAGCGGCGGCGCCGTGTGATTAATGCAAACGAGGGACATGAGTGGGCGTGTTGGGGGACTCAGTCTACATCTCACTACACGTCTTCTCCTCCAAAGGTTAAGTGGCTGCTTTCGCCGGCTAATTCAGCCATATGCTCGCCTGTGCATCTGACACGCCGCCATACGCTCGCCTCCTGAATATGCATCCAATTAAAAGAGCTCGGGTCCATCAGAATCAGAACAGGTTTCACTGCCAGATAGTTCTGAAGGCCGCAACCAGCGGGGACGGCACATAATTTAATAAGCAAAACGTGCAATTAAAAAAACGAGGAGGGGGGGGGGTCTGGACATCAGGGGCGGTTTATCTGCACGTTACTTCCTGTAAATCTGAGCTGTTTGTGTGGAGCGTTCATCCAGAGAGAAGGAGGTTGTTGACGTCTCTTCCATGGTCTCCTGATCACATCTTATTGATCTCACAGCATCAGGGAGATGTTGTTGTTAGGAATTCTGGTGTTTAAGAGGCGCCAGAACAGTGAGTTTACTGTAAGATGGCATGTAGGTCATTATGTTCTATATAAATACTCAAGTTTCCCCTTTGTCTCCTAAATCCGCAGATTAAGCTTTTATTTGTTTTTCCAGTCTAAATCCCTTTTAGCCTGTTGTTCATTAGTGGTTTATTAGTATTTATTGGTTTTCATTTTACTGTTTTTTCTTTTTGCACCAAAAAATAAATCCTCAGAATAACTTCAAAACGATATGTGGAGTAGCTCCACTCTACTGTGCTCAGCAGCTCCTCAGATTCTCCGTTTCCCAGTATCGACTCAGTCGAATCAGTTTTTAATGAGTGAGCTGAGTTTATGCAACTTAACTGTGTTAGAGCTGAGTCTAGTTCTAGTTAGTAATCGAGAACCACTTGCTGTAAAAGTCATCCTGAGAATGTTTTTTATTATTCTTATTTGGAGAATAAATAATAGAATAATGAATAAATAGAAACATGAAAAGAAGAAGCTGCACTAGAATAAGCAGATGCACGCTGCACTACAGAGCTCTGTCCTCTTTATGAGCAGTGATCAGTGCAGGGGAAACTAATCCAGGTGATTTTCTGGTCGAGTTGTGGTGTTTGTGGATGGGTGGGGGTGGGGGGGTGGGGGGGGGGCAGACAGAGTCTCTCTGCTGTTGTAGTTTCTGAGGAGAAGTGAAGGTTAGTGAACCGGGCTGGAACCTCTCAGCCACACTTATTAAATGGAAACAAATCTTGTGATATCACAGATGGATGTGGGATGTGCTGCTTTTTAAAGGTTGCTCTGCAGCGACTCATGAGCCTGTCACGCTCACTTGTGCTGCGCCGTCTTTTGCATAACTTGTTGCATAAGCACTCTACTGGCAGGCACACTCTGTCATGTACGGTCCATGTCATTTCTGCTTTTGGTCGGGCTTATTACAGTACAGGCCGTTCCCTAATGGCACTGCGGTTGCAAAACCACACAAGCCATCTCTTCCCTGACTACTTTTTTTTCTGTCATCTAAGAATTGGCTTCCTGTTTTCATTGTGTTCTCTTTCTCTCTGTGGAGGTGTCGTAACCCAGGAGGTCGTGCCAAGAACAAACCAAGGTCTGGCTGGGAGAGATCGCTCTGTGCTTTCACTGGAAACAGACACACACACACCCACAAACATGCACACTGCTCTGCACACACACAGTATCCAGATGTGAAGTGTGTGTGTGTGTGTCTGTTTGATGTGTGATCTGTATGGCATGTACAGTGCTGGCTGCCAAGTCATTAAAAGTCGTTTGCCTGGGCCTGATCTGATGTGCCCTTCACCAGCAGTGTGTGCATGCCCCTCGCTGCTTTTAATCACTGTACAAGGTTGTACACATTCATAAAGTAAAGGCGAACACGGCACTTCATTCCATAGCTCAAGGGCTGCGTACTTGATCTACTTGCGTAAACAGACTCGCGAGTGTGGCGAAACAAAAAGTGGGAAAGTGCTCGACGAGAACTTCACAGCCTGGAGTCAAGAGCAGCAGGAGTGTGTCTTGGCCTTGCACGTTTGTTTATGTTAAGCCGGTAAAACCAATCCGCGCCCCCTAAAGGCCTCCATTTGGGGTTCTCTTATACATATTGACATGAGGAGTTCTCTCCTTTCCTGGAGAGGAGATGGAGAGAGAGAGAGGATGCAGAGACCTTGACTGATGTGCCCCAAATGTCCTAGAAATGCATGGACAGAATAGAAACCCGGACTCTGCTATGATAGAGTAATGTCATGGGCCGTCAGACGTGTTTGTCTTGATGCATATTCATTCCATCTGGAGGAGTTTGACTTAACTTTGTGTGCTACAACATATCCTATAGTCTCCCCGATTCAGAAACATACCCAGACTGAAGTGATGAACATGGACACCGAGCTGGGGACGTTGTCAGGCCAAATGAGTTTATTTCAAAGCAGATTTCAGCCTTAATGTGACAGTGAGACGTGAAGGTTGAGGTGACTTGTGGGGAAAGGAAACATAATTAAAACGACTTTCACTCCATTTTCATTTACTCTGTCAAGAACCTGAATTTAAGAGTTTGTCATGTCTGATTCCTATCAGGGTGTCAGTGGCCATCATGTTTTAGTTCCTTCTGTAATTTACATGTCGATTTTGTCACTGATTATTCGTGTCAAACATTTCCGTCTTAGCGGTTCCACAACCTGAGCAAGACACGGTTTTGTTTGCATGACTTTATGTATTTTGCCAGCACCCTGCAGTAGCTGTGGGATGCTCGTGGAGCAGCTGTTTCCAGATGTGTGTGACTGTTGTAATGAGCGTCCTCGCTCTTTGTCTCCTGTCGTTGTGCAGCCGGTGAGAAGGCCATCGTGTGTGACCAGTGTGGAGCCCAGTTCCAGACAGAGGAGTCCCTGGAGGCTCACCGGCAGATCCACACAGGTAGGAGCGCGCACACACACACACACACACACACACACACACACACACACACACACACACACACACACACACACACCCAGAGCCAGACGTATCATCATGACACCACAGACATAAACAGAGATACGAGCTCCTCCGCTCCCTCTGTTTGCTCCACAGGTTCCACTTGGTTTTATTCTCTGTGCTGGTCGCTGAACTGCTCCTGCTGATGTTCTGGCTTCAAAAATGAAATCAAATAAAAAAGATCTAGACTAGAAAATTACTTTCACCTGACTGCAGTGAACAAACGTGATACAAAGACGTGATACAAAGACGTACAGCAGGTCAAAGAACATCGTCATGTCCTCGTTCATTTAGAAACGTCAGACCTGTAAAATAATGAGCTTGTACCTGCCTTCATTTACCTACTGGAATAGGTGAAGGCAGTTTGTTGTTTGTCAGTCTCTGATTTCTCTTCTGATTTTGGCTCAAACATGGTTAGGTATGGCTCCATAGCTGCATCAGTGTTTGTATAAAATCATATAAAATCATGTGATGTAGTCAGATTACAAACCAGGGTGCCAGATCTGTGCAGAAACAGACTCCTGAGAACAGGATCGCAACAGAACTTGTGAAATCTGCCTGGACCAGTGTCTCATAGTTTCTATGTCAACTCCAGAGAACAAGGAGAGACTCTCCACTCACCACCCCAGGTCCCCTCTAAAGGCGTGGTGAGGAAGGTGAAGTAGAAGATGTAGAAACACTGAGATCACGTTGCTTCATCAGGTCCCACGGTCACAACCTGGGCTCCTGTTTTCACGACTGCGTGCAGGTTGTAGCGTGTGTGTGTGTGTGTGTGTGCGTGTGTGTATGTGTGTGTGTGCTGGTGTTCTGAGACTCGGTCCAAGCCCTCTCTGGCTAACCGGAGCCTTGGATTGACAGATAGATGGATCGCATCGTCTTGGATTAGTCCCACTCGCCCTAAATCAAGACAGACCCAGCAGTAATCAACAAACTGGGAGAAGTTGGCAGGCCGACGTTGTTTATCAGCGCTCAGCTATGAAGATGGGAAGACGAGGGCGATCTAGGTGCCAAGATATAAATAGGAAGAAGTAAATCCCCCTTCAGCAGCTGTGTGATGGCCCAGAACAGTTTCACTGCCGCTGCTGAACTCTTTAATTTGAGGGGGGGGGGGGGGGGGGGGTGGAGGGAGGGGGTGGGGGGGGGGGGGTCTCAGATCGTCTCAAATTTCTGCCTCTTCATTACAACGACAGCGGCTGCAGGGTGAAGGTTGAGTCCTCACCCAGCCTGGTGTGTGTGTGTGTGTGTGTGTGTGTGTGTGTGTGTGTGTGTGTGTGTGTGTGTGTGTGTGTGTGTGTGTGTGTGTGTGTGTGTGTGTGTGTGTGTGTGTGTGTGTGTGTGTGTGTGTCCCCTCTGGTTTATCCTGGTCTCAGTCTCCGTGGATCATCTTGTCTCCAGATTGTCACTCTCTCCATCCGGCGTTTTGGCCACTAGCTCCAGATTAAGCACAATTAGACGCCGTCCTGAGCCGCAGAATTAAGACGCCTCAACATGGACAGATAAACTTCCAGCAGCAGGAGAAACTCAGAGGATCCTGGACGACTGGCCGCCTGACACCCAGGTGTTCCTAGTGTTGCTTTTAAGAGAGAAAGAAAAAGAAAGTGTTCCTTTATTCGTCCCACTGAGGGGGAAATTTGAGAGGCTTCATGACCATCACATTTATTTTCCAGTCTTTTTTTTATTATTAAGATAAAAACAGGACAGGGAAAAAGACAGTGTGACCTCCTTCAGCACTAAGGACATCTCTAATAGATTGAAGATGTTGGCTTGAATAGATCTTCAGTATCCAGGGTGTTATTTCACCTTTGAAAGTCGATTTTCTGTGATTTTTTTATTAGAATGAGATGGTATTATAGGAATGAAGAAAGGGGTAAAAAGTTGAAACATAGTGTACATCTTCACTAAATGAGGAGTGATTGCAAATCTTGTATCTTCTTGATGTTTTTTTTAGAAGTAGAAATAATTCTCTGTGGTGCTTCCACCACTGAAAACACAAAGCTACGTCTGTCCCAGATTTCTACACTTCTGCTCTGATCAAAGCTCGATCGTGACGGCAGAGAAAGGTCAAGGGTCACATGATGATGCACCCGGGGTCATCCTACTCCACCCAGCATGATGGGAGGAAGAACTGAAGGAAAGAAAGAGAGGAGAGAGGAGAGGAGAACAGAGGAGAGGAGAACAGAGGAGCTGCTGCTGCTGGACACAGAAGCCAGAAAGCGATCCCCAGAATAGCCACACATCACCGTCATTATCATCATCTTGTGTTTTGTCCTTCATCTGAAGCCGTGACCCTCCGGCCCCCGGCAGTGTTCCTCGCTCTCACACACACTCACACACACACACACTCACACACACACACACACACACACACACACACACACACACACACACACACACACACACACACACACTCACACACACTCACACAGAGAGAGAGAGAGAGACCTCCACATTTCTGAGGGAATGTTGGGGCAGTAGTCAGGATTTGGGTTCTGTGTGTGTGTGTGTGTGTGTGTGTGTGTGTGTGTGTGTGTATTTGGGGGGGGGGGGGGGGGGGTGTACTCCTGAGGGGCCTGCCCTCAGCCAATCAGTTGGCTGGAGGTAAAGAAGGGTTAAACGAGGCTAATGATCCAGCAGCCATAACAGCGGAAAGGAGCTCTCTAAATATAGGCATTCCAGTCTGAAACGAATGGAAGGGGATGGCGGTGGGTGAGGGTTGGGGGTGGGGGTGGGGTGGGTGGGGGGGGGGGGGGGGGGGCACAGCAGCCGGAGCCAGACGTGTCTTCCTGCCAGACAACTGGAGCAGCAGCAGCGGGAACAGTATCGTGATCGCCCGTGTGTTGAGCCACTCGCAGGGATCAGAAGCTGAGAATGAAAATGAGTCTGGGCTGAAATGTGACGAGGCGCTTCCTCCACTCACAGAGGCTGATGCTTGGCCTCTCTCACTCTGCTCCTCTCACTCTGCTCCTCTCTCACTCTGCTCCTCTCGCTCTGCTCCTCTCTCACTCTGCTCCTCTCGCTCTGCTCCTCTCGCTCTGCTCCTCTCGCTCTGCTCCTCTCGCTCTGCTCCTCTCACTCTGCTCCTCTCTCACTCTGCTCCTCTCTCGCTCTGCTCCTCTCTCACTCTGCTCCTCTCACTCTGCTCCTCTCTCACTCTGCTCCTCTCACTCTGCTCCTCTCTCGCTCTGCTCTTCTCTCGCTCTGCTCCTCTCTCGCTCTGCTCCTCTCACTCTGCTCCTCTCTCTCTCTGCTCCTCTCACTCTGCTCCTCTCTCGCTCTGCTCCTCTCACTCTGCTCCTCTCACTCTGCTCCTCTCTCTCTGCTCCTCTCACTCTGCTCCTCTCTCACTCTGCTCCTCTGTGTCTGCGTCTACATCCTGAGTTGTGGAGCCTCTGGACGGGAGCGCTCCACATTTGGCTGGACTGAGACAGCTCTGCTGGCTCGCTGCTCCGAGGCCTGTCGCCACTGACCTGAAGCTGCACACACAAGAGCAATAATATCTGTGGTTGTGCTACAGACATGCATATAATGTTTGTTTCCATCTGAATACAGAGCTGTGTGTGTGTGTGTGTGTGTGTGTGTGTGTGTGTGTGTGTGTGTGTGTGTGTGTGCGTGTGTGGTTCTCACAGATACATTTGTAATAATAACAATTAGTTTTGTGACCACAGTTAAAAACAAGTTAGTCACTTCACACGTCATGCACCTCAAAGCGATAACTTCCCACTGCGTCACACAGTATATTTTTCATTGAGAGCGACACAAGCAGAACATTTTGTGCTATAACAACGAATCACGTCTCAGAATTCTGTCAAAAGCAGCTGTGGTGTGATTTCACACAGGACGCCTCGGCGTCTAATGAGACGTTCACTTCCTTCCAAAGCAGATGAATCAGTTCCATTGTTAAGACCTTGTGGACTTTCCTCCTCTCAGTCTCTTTACTCTCTAACCTCATTTTACATTTCGGAGCCTCTGAGCTCTAAGAATAGCTCAGTCACCGCTGTGGCATAGAACACGGATCATCCGTTAGACTTGAGGCTTTTTTTTATTTCAGATGAGGCCTTTTTATTTTATTTTATTTTAATTTATTTTAAACCCTGTGAAGAACGGGGTCTCAGCAGATGGAGAAACTGCCTCTGAGATGCAGAAGCGGACAACTGCGTGTTACATCTAGAGAGCCTAACAAACAGGGATTTATTTATACAGAAATGTCTGTGTGTACAGTACCCGAGACGCAGGACATCAGAGAGGGGGCATGTGGTGGGAGCGCGGGGGGACGCAGTCAGCCATCAAAGCCAGATTTGATCTCTGCCTGCCTCTTGGCAGGGCTTCAGCCCTTGGCTAATGTTCTCTGATGACAATATTTGGCCTCTGAAACTGTGGCTGTTTCTTAGCCGTTTGAATGGGAACTATTGTGGCTCCTCCTCTGTCGGCCTGATCAGCTGCAGTCTGACTCAACCTCTCTCTCTCTCTCTCTCCATCTCTCTCTCTCTCTCTTTTTGTCTCCCTCTCGTCCTCTCTGGCACACACCTCTCAGCTGTAGTGTATGTGGGACGTATAGCGTTTGTTTGTTTTTTTCCAAACCGCGAGGCAGTTCGGAGGCCGTTGAGGCATTCCTGAAGTTGTCGTCATTCCTAACGGACAAGCTGCTTTGCATGGGGATGTGAGGGGGAGGGAGGGGGGAGGTGGGGGGAGGGGAGAGGGCATCATGTGCCTGTTTTTTACCCCCACTGAACCCATCCAAACACACAAACACGTCCCGCTCAAACTAACCCCGTCCACACGCAAATAAATCCAGGAATGTCTGTGTTCCCGGGAGCCGGACTCGCCTGTGAGCCACATTACATCCACCGACGGCTAATTTTTGTCACATACTTTCCCAAATTAGATGGCATCACATCAGAGCGCGTCTCTCCCTCTCTCCATCCATCTCCCTGCCCGTCTCTGCCGCTCCCGCCTCGGGGCTTTTGTAAGCAAAGAACTCAGTCTGTCTGGCTTTCATGCAGCTCTCATCCTTAAAGGGAAAACACGGCTGTCATGTAGCGTCGTGGCCCATTTACTCATTTGTCTTTGTCTCGTGTCCTGCGATTGTTATGCAACGTATGCGCTGAGAATTCACCTCCTCTGAGCCGCAGCCGCCTGGCAGCCCGACGGCGGCCGGGCGCTCGCAGGGAGGATTTCCTGACGGAGGCGTCCGTTTCATCAGGCGGCTGACGGGGAGCAGCCTGCACTGCTACGTGCATATTGATATGAAACCACTCTAAACGGATTTATTTGAAGTGCTGTCGAGTGCTAATGTCACCCCAGATCGGTCATGATCGTCGTCTGAACTCAGACTTATTCAGAATTTCGTCAGTTTTCGGATCGGGAAGATTTTAAACAGTAAGAATCTAAGATGTAACGGGAAAGAAAACCACACCTGATTGCCAGACGTCGAGTCTGATCTTTGTCTGAGAGTTTGTATTTCCAGGTTTCATCCTGCAGCTCTCGCTCTCCTCTAGCAGTGCTGTGGGACAGTCCAGGACCAGGAGGAACATCTAAAGCTTTTAGAGATTTTAACAATAATGCTTGAAACACTTGAAATGGAACTTAACCTTCACATGCTGCAAACTGAGCAACACTTTTGCTTTCTAGAAGAGTTTTAGCTTCAAAATAACGTGCAGGCCTGCAGACGCACCGGTCCGGTCCTTTCTGCTCGGCTCAGTTTGTTTTCAGAATGAGAAGGTTTGATCTGCAGACGAGGCCTTGACACGTTAGCTTCCCTGCCTGTTTTTTGGCAGCAAACGTGTTGTGAACTATATTTAAGTCAGTACTCTGTTTTGATGTGTGATTTTTTTTTCTTGTTTGTTTGTTTTTGTTTTTCTGTCCCACATCATCACATCCAATTGTAGAAAGGTTCAGCTGATTATACGCGGCCACCTCCAATGTGTCATTTCCAGTAAAGCCTCTTCCTCTCAGGCCGCACAAGATATTTCTGAACTCCAAGCTGCAGTTTTTTTTTTCCTCGTTCCGTCTTTATCTCTGTACTTCTGCCAACTATCCTCATCCCTTTTTTTCATTAGATTGTTTTGGTCCCCACCATAATTTATAGCTCTTGTGTTTTATTGGTAAAACCCACCACACTCGCATTCCACTTGATTAAACTGCAGCTCGGTGCAGAAAAGCAAAAGGTCAGAAAATGTGTGCGCAGAGAAAGTGACTCACAAACAAAAAAAAGTGAGCAATAAATTGAAGTTAAAGTGCGTCTTTTCCATTTGTTTTAAGCCCGTCTGCTGATTTAAAAAATGCAGATTCTCTTACTGGGGATTCATGCATTTTGCAGGATCTGCAACTGCCAATCTGGGCTGTATATCCACAAGTGCACACGTTGTAATTTGCATGGCAATCTGCACATTGGTCGGCCAAAGTGAGGCCACGCTCAGGACGAGCAGTTGCCTGTTATTCAACACGAGCTGCGAGCGGAGAGAGGAGAGAGAGGCTGCGTCTCCCATGTGACCTGCGTAGAAATGAGTTTGCAGTCCGCAGGCCTCGCAAGAATTTGTTGTCTGACTGTTGGTGTTCCTGTTTATACACGAGTCCTCTCCATGTACACAGACACACACAGCAGTGCCAGAGAAAATCCACATATAATAGGAGAGGGAGGCTTCTCTCTTACTTTTCTCGCTCCCTGCGTGTCTTTCTTTTCTTTCCCTCTCTCCCTCTTTATCTCTCTCCGTCCCTTTTTTAAAGTCTTGTAATACAGGGAAAATATGCAAACCATGGAGTGGCAATAGTGGGTTTAGCCAGTGGGAACACAGCGTGATTCCAGCAGGCCTCTGCCGCAGAGTAAACACTTTCTTTTCTCAAGCCAGAAATAGTTTGGCGAGAGAGGCAGAAAGGGTGGGAGGGAGGGCGGGAGGAGAGGAGGGAGGGAGGGAGGGAGGGTGGAGAGGAGGAGAGACAGAAAAAGCTGAAGGGAAAGAGGAGAGAGGGAGAGCAACAAGGTTATGATGGTCGTGGAGAAAAAAGAAGCTCTTTATTTCTGTTCTTCATTCGTCTTTCTCTCCCTCGTAAATTGTTCACACCGGTGACCTCGCAATCAGTTACTTCAGATGCACAGGCACACACACACACACACACACACACACACACACACACACACACACACACACACACACACACACACACACACACACACACACACACACAGTCGTGTCAGTCAAGCAAATTAGGCCAATGGCAGCGCTACACAGGGGTCACGTCAAAAGTGCCGATTGTCTCAATCACATTAGTCCAGCGCTGGCATCTGTTTAGCATTTAGTTAATTGTGATGTTATTAAGTTGTCAGTGAGCATTAGGCCGGCGATAAGCAAAGCAAATATTCTTCCAGCCCGGGCAGGCAGTGTTGCACATGTGTTGCTGATAGACAGGCTCACACACACACACACACACACAGGTTCACATACAGGCCTGTGTGGCTGGCTGGACCTGCTGCTCGCTCTCACTGTTAAGTCCTCACCATTAGCATCAGCGAGCAGCGTTTTATGAGCGTTTGAGGCGGCTGCAGCTCCAGATGCGCGTCAGCCTTCAGACTTGTGATCACAGACAGGACGCTGACGAGCTTCCTGGCTTCCTGTCGGTGTCATCTGGTGGAGCGGGCTACCGCGCCGGCCGCTCGCAGGCTGTCAGCGGTCGGATGCAGATTATCCATCTGTCTGTCTGTCTGAAGGCACTCAGGCCCTCAGCGAGATGTGGACCGTCCGATGATGTTCCACATAGATCACACGCATCTAAGAGAAACTGTTAATAAACCGATCACAAAAGGTTACAATCATCATCTCACAAACGTGTTTTTAAGCATCTGTCTCACATTGTATAGATTGACTGACTGTGTTTACATGCGCAGCAATTTTCTAATCTCAACTGTAGTAAGAGGATAGTCTGACTAAGTCTCTCCCATGTAAACAGAGATTTTTCATCAACTTAACCTGATTAAAGTCTTATATGGAATAAGACTTAATCATAATAGATATCTAGAGTATTCCAGTCTTTAGTCAGTCACATGTAAACATCGTATTCACAATAAATGTAGAAATTTTGTAGCTTGTCTGAGGGAACTGAAAACTGCTAGGATATGGTGGAAAGCAGCTGTTCCTTCTACTTCCCTATGTTATGTTATCATAAAGGAGACAATAAGGAACCGTGTGTGGACTAAGGAGTGCTTTGGTCCTCATATGAACATCTGAATGTCTAATTTAGAATAAGGTCAGTGAGTAGTGATAACAGATGGATTTTGCCTCTTTGTTCAACAGTTGTTTTACTGTGTGACATGTATTCAGCACTGCCATGCGGTGCACTGAGGGGCCGGCGTTTCCCCCTCTTCCTGTGTGTGAACAAACGGCTCGTCCTCCTCTTCTCCCTCCATCTCTGCCCTCCTCTCCTCCCTCCATCTCTGCCCTCCTCTCCTCCCTCCATCTCTGCCCTCCTCTCCTCCCTCCATCTCTGCCCTCCTCTCCTCCCTCCATCTCTGCCCTCCTCTCCTCCCTCCATCTCTGTCCTCCTCTCCTCCCTCCATCTCTGCCCTCCTCTCCTCCCTCCATCTCTGCCCTCCTCTCCTCCCTCCATCTCTGTCCTCCTCTCCTCCCTCCATCTCTGCCCTCCTCTCCTCCCGCGCTCACTCACCTTCCAGAACGAGCAGAGTACAAGTGGTCAGATACACTATCGCCAGCTAAATTAAATCAAGTGGCGCTAGCCCGACTACAGTCACTTCTCCTGCCACTGCCTTCCTGCCTCTCCCCTCAGCAAACAAATTTTTCCCCAGATAAGATCTAAATGAGTTTTTCCAGGCGGAGGAGGAAGATCCTCCGCTCGGCTGATGGATACCGTGTGCCGCCGCACTGTGACCAACGCCCGGCGGTAATCATCCGCCAGGGCCGCGAGAGCCGCCTCGGCCGCCTGGATGGGGGGGGGGGGGGGGTGGATGGGGGGGTGGAGAGGGGGGGGGGGTGGATGGGGGGGTGGATGGGGGGGTGGAGAGGGGGGGGGGGGTGTGCAATTGAGATGAAACGGAGAGAAATAACCAGAGAGCAAACGCTCTCTCAGAAATCAAAGTGAGAGCGTCTCTTTAACCATTTTACTGGAGTAAAAGCAGAAAAGTTGGAGTTAACTTTAAGAATTGAGGGTTAGTGTTCGGTAAAACCCTAACCCTTTTACCGAACACAAATCTGCACGCTGGTGAAGAGGGCAGCACAGTAGCAAAGGGGTTATCAGCAAGAAGGGTGTTGGTTCGTGTCCCTCTATCTTCAAGAATCCCTTAAAGATCCTCCTCTTCCTACACCTGTTCTCTCACCCCTCTAAAACCTTTATATTTTAGTTCTTGTGTCAACTAGATGTCACTCTGGATCAAACTGTCTCCTAAATGAGTAAATGTAATCATTTCCTCCAGTTTCCTCCTGGGGTGTGCATGTTTACATGATAGTTTACTCTGAATTTCCCCTCTACTATAGGTGCCACAGTGAATGTTGGACTGGAGCCCTTTCTGAGCTCTCCACTGTTGTGTTATTTGTTATTTTGAATTCATTTGTGGCAGATTTTGATATTTCTAAGGCTGGTCAGATGAACTCTGATGTACTCTGATGTAATGTTGAGACTGGATTCATCTCACGCTGCCTGGTTTCACCTCACTAGCATGACACTACGATACCAGGACCCTGAAACAGGTGCCAAACATGAAGGATCCACTATGAACTCTATGTACGGATAAGTCTAGTGTACGTTCAGTCTGTCCAGTGAGGAACTGTGTGTACTTTCTTACATTCCTCTGCTGGAGGCGTATGAATGGGAGCTGGCACAGCCACGTCCTGTTCCCAGCTCCATTCATGGGCCCGGGCCCCTGCTCGGCCCCTGCTCGGCGGGCCCTCAGTGGCCAGGCTTAGTGTCAGGGTGGGCACGGCCGCTTTGAGGCCCCGCCGCAGGACGGCGTGGGACGACAGCGCGTCATGGAGCGAGCTGGTATTCTTCCTCGGTACGGGGGGGGGGGCAGGAAGTGGGTGGGTGGGATCAGCAGCAGCAGCAGCAGCGGCTGCAGCAGAATCCCCACATGGATGGATCATTGTAAAGCAAGGGGACAGCAGCTCGCATCCACAGAGACCAATAAAATGATGTGGTCTGGGCAGTGGGAGTGTGGGTGAGGGAGGGGGGGTGGGGGGGTGGGGGGGGTCGGATTATAGACTCCCAGAGGGCTCCGCGATTCACGGGCCATAAAATGGAAGTCAGCAGGACACACTGCAAATCTGGCCAGCCAATATCCAGCATCCCTTTCCTCCCTCTTTCGACCCTGAGGATGTGTCTCAGCCGCACTTCACAATGCAACCCCAGAGAGCGCGTCCCGTTGTCGGACAATCTCGGCTCCCCTGGACGCCCCGTCCCTCCCCCTCCCTCCCCCCTCCCTCCCCCATCCCTCCCTCCCTCCATCCTGGTGCATTTGCATGTCAGCCGCTGCGGCTTTGTTCAAGATCTGCCTGGTTAAGAAAAAAAGAAGAAGAAGAAAGAAAGAAAGAAAGAAAGAAAGGAAGGTAGATAAGGAGAAGAGACAGAAAAGTGGAAATCAGCGAAGGCCTTTGCCATCCGGGGAATAAAGAGGCGGCCTTTGTCGGGAGGTTTCCTTACACTCCGATATCCCATCGCATTTTAACCTTGGTGAGGCGAGGAATCTGAATATAAAAGGATTCGCCCAGGAGAGGGAGCGAGTGAAAGAGATGTGGAACAGTGGCCCCACATCAACAATAGCCAGGGTCCTTTTGTCCGTGCTGTTATTTGAAGTAAATCTCTCCCCCTGTAATTAGATTGGAGCTGTTTGTGGACATTTTAGGAGAGTGTGTCGGTGTAAAAACAGCAGCGTGCGAGGGCCCTTTTAATTTACAGTGCAAATACCTTTCGATTAGCGTGGAGAAGGGGGGGGGGGGGGCGAGGACGGAGCGGCGGGGACAATGGAGGAGTCTTTCAATCCTTTTCTTTTTGTTGTTGTTGTTTGAGAGCGGGAAGAGGTTCGAGCAGCTCTCCTGTGTTCCTTAATTGTGAAGCAAGGAGATTAGTACGAGTGCTTCCAACCTTTCACCCCAAACAAAGGAGCCATCAGATCCTGTTGCCTAGTGACACGGGGGTTTCACACCGGCAAATTTAGCCGCCGCCTGTGGCTGCTCCGGGCTGGGCTGCAGCTCCAGAGGAGGAATGAGAGCCCAGCATCCCGCGCAGCGCCTCCTCCGTGGCTGCGCCCTAATGGCAGCCAGAGCGCCACGCTAATGAAAATGGCCGTTCATCCTCGCTCCGAGTCCGTCTCGCACACTCATATAAAAGTTAATGTACCCGTGACAATGACATTCAGAAGACCGTTTAGCTTTGGACAAATGCTGCATTTTCTTGGTGGCAAGAGCAGCCGGGCTCACAGAAATGTCCTTTTACACTGCGTGCAGCTCAATCAAAGGGCACTTAGTGGTGTCATATTGATTATGGGAGCTTAACCCCCGTCCGTCTCCGACCGTTCGCTTTGGCAGCGTTCCCGTCTGGATGCCTGAGCCGAGCCGGAGCAGAGGGCTTCCCTCCAGACAGACACCATCCTCGCGTCTCCCAGCTCTCCTTGTTTACCGAGCAGACAGGCTTCACTCTCTGCCGAGCCCTCACTCCTCTCTCCGGAGGGTTTTGTTCCCGTTTCAGAGCAATTTCATGCTTGAAAGTGGAATTTCTATCATTGTAAAACTGTTAATCAATACGGACGAGAGCTAAAATTGCTTTGTATCCAGGCATACGTTGTGTTTTTAGTCGGGCTGCGCTATTTCTGAGATAACTGCCACTGTTTTAACTATTTTTACTTGTCCTATAAAAAAATTAGCTAAATGAAATTGTCGCCCTCTGTTGCTTCACACTTTATCTTATTTGAAGTGAAAAAAAAATCCCCTCCCTTTAATTGATTTTGTTTCTGTTTTTGAGAGCAGAGTTCTATTTTTTGCTTTTCTTGAATCAGAGGAAATGATTGAGACAAAAACAAGCACAGATCCTGGACAATCCCAATTATGAAAATGACATTTAGACCCAATTAATTATCTCTGCATGTGAATGAGACTGCAGCTCTGGGTCGACAGGCAGGCGTCAGGAATGGAGCGGCTTGCAGAGCGCGGCTCACATCACGTACTTCAAGGTTGTGTGCTTTCTGAAACGGTATGAACTCATAGAAAATGGAGCCGTGTTACATTTAGGAGGTAAATGGTCGTTTCCACGCTGCTGAACTTCAATTGTAGTGTGAGTTTATTCCAATGATTCATTCCAGGAAAGCAGGAGTGAAACATGGAGCCGGGCCAAGCTTTCTGGTCCCGGTGGAACATTTTGCTCTTTGCACATTAGCGGCAGTAAAGCGGCCCGTGTTTGTTATTAGATTTACAGTATGTTTAAACTCACAAACTCAAACCTGAAAGGATTTTCAGAGATAATTTACCACAAATCTCCCGAGCGATGCCTGTTCTCTGCTGACCCTCTGCCTCTGGTTTCTGGGAGTTGTTAGTGGTTTACAGTACAGCGTCTGCCTCCCACACAGATCATCTTAAGTCATTTAAGGCTTAGAAAGTTCAGCTCCAGCTGGACTGTTTTTGACTTTTAGCTTCAGAGAGGATCAGCTGTGGTGTTTCACATCAGTGTGAGCAGAGTTCAGTTGGGCTGCATGTCCAGCTTTTTTCAGTCATCGATTGGTGAATTATGTCTTAGAAACAAAGTCGACAGGACAGTAAACGTAAACGTGCAGTAACAGCAGCACTGCCGTCTACCAGAGATGCTCAGAGGAGGATGTGACGCGTCAGTGAATGAGTGAAGCTGGAGATACAATGGATATAATGAGATAATGCACGTTCCCAAACACAGCCCACTGAAGCTCCCACCCTGCCTCATGACATGTCAGAGCTCCACGGGTGACGTCTCACTTAAAGACGGTGCAGCTTCTGCATTCCTCTCTTTTCTCCTCCTCCTCCTCCTCTTCCTCGTTTAGTAGCTGGTGTAGACAGGGCAGAGCGAAGGCGGGAGCGGAGCAGCCATTGAGGTTGGTTTGTCTTGGAGGTGGCCTGCTAGGACAATACTCCGAAAAGAAACTCAAGTGGGACCCATTACACCCAGGCGAGGGCAGACTCTTATCAGTTAATAGCAGGTTTCCCCCTGAGAGCAGATTGTTTTGATAGATGGCACCTGGTCAGACCGTCGCAACCAGCCGCAGAAGAAGGCGCTCTAGATAAGCTGTGGCACAGAACAAAAACCCAACCGGCCTCCGTTGAGGGTTCATTTCTGCAGGAGGAGCACACGTATGAGCGATGCTAGTGGGCTGAACTTTCTGCCGTCTCTTCCTCCGTCTCTGTCTGCTGCTAGCAGCAAAGACTGCGCTACCGTTGCTCTGCTTGTTTACATGATTCTGATATTGATTATGACACTTGCATGTGTTTCTTGTGAATTCATTGTCTGAAGACACACCTGCGTCCCATATGCATACATGTTAACGTCTAATATTGATAATCATATGGGAGAAGTTACAGCTTCATTCCCATGTCTTCTTCCCAAGTTTCATCCTAAAAGCTCCACTCCTTCTCACTCTTTCCACAGTGAGGAAGGTGTTTCCATGTCTGCATCATGCGACTGGGGCTGGAATACTCTGATTACTCTCATTAACATCCTGGAATATCTCATGGAAAAACCATCTGAGATCAGGAAATCAACATTTCAACAAGACACAAGTCTTTGTCTTTTATTACAGCTTCTATTTGTGACCCCGCAGCCGCAGACTTTCAGTTCATTTACTTTTAATCACAATTCTCTCTTCTATGTTTAGCATCAGATGGTTCATCCACCTTTAGCCGCCGCTATAAACAGAGTGGAAAATGAGTTAATGTGTGTCAGGTTGTCTGAGAGCAGCTGACACAAAGTGTAAAAGTTCGAGTTCAGCTTTTAAATGTACAATTTCCAGCAATTTACAGTTGTAATGAAAAGCAACGGGCCGCTTAAACCTGCTTCAAAAGGCGAAAATCAAAACGGCTCAGACATGTGAGGAGGTTAGTTCAGATTGAATCGAGACAGAGGAGGAAAAAGAGGCAAAACTGTGCGACAGCGTTGTTGTTTGTGTGTCAGGCCAGAGGTTAAGGCTGCATCTCACAGGTCGGTCCTGAGGACTGTCCCCAGCTCAGGGCCCGCCCCCCCGGCTGACTGACAGCTCTGCGTTCACAGGCTTTCTGTTCATGACGGCAGGTCAGCGACCAGAAGGAGCAGAAAGCCTGAAAGTCTGAAAGTCTGAAAGTCTCTGCATGTTCGATATCGAATCCCTGGGAGGAGGATGAGAGCCGCTGCATCACAGCAGCAGGCTTCCTGTCACGATACAAGCAGGCAGGGAATGAATGGACCGCTAAAGGAAGGCATCGGCTAAATAGAGTAAGGCGCAATTTCACTTTGTTAGTTCCACAAAGGAGAAATTTACAGTCCTGCAGCATAAAGAGAAGAAAGGACAAAAGATATGTAGACGTGCGATTAAAAAAACAATAATGGCAGAAAAAAATAGTTTAAAAATGGTATAAAAAAACATTAGCTCAGTCTGAGCTACGAAACTCTCAATATGAGATAGAATAGTCCATAGTATAGTGTGTGTGTGTGTGTGTGTGTGCGTGCGTGTGTGTGTGTGTGTGTTAATACTCAAAGCAATACAAACTGTTGAATATTAATGATTCCAGAAGATAAACAGAACAGGGAGGAGAAGCTGAGAATCAGCGTATTAAAGACTGGACGGAGGTGCAAAGCGGGGGCCTGGTGCATGGGGGGGGGGGGGCTCCTCACCTGCGACCCCCTCCACCTGGAACGCTCCTTTGGAAATGAATTTAGGCTTTAATGGTGTTCCTGTTCACCTGTGGACGGGCTCTGGGGTGTCAGTCTTCATCCAGGCCTCGCTTCACTCCATCAGGTTCTGTAGCACAGTCAGTGTGGACAAAGAAACACAAATATGAGAGAAATCATCACATCTAGAAATGTTTCCCCGCCTCCATCAGTTACATGCATTTGTTGTACAGTGCTGTATTCCACAAGTTGTCAAAGGAAAAATACTCTTAATTTAGATTTTTGCCCCCAAGCAAAGTAGCTACAGTGTTGCACTGTATTTATACTTTAAGTCCCTTTATTGGGAGGATTCTCATGTTTTCCTCTGTTTATTTGGATAAATAATTAAACGCGGTTTAAAACGCAGAGTTCAGACCGAGTCCAACTGTCTGTGGAACAACAGAGACGCTCAGCAGCTGTTTCTAAGGGATCCTCAGTAACGACATACATCCACAGCGTTCGCTATCACTCACAAACTAAATGTTTGAAATTCTGTTCCCTTCTCCTCTTTTTTTTCACTTTTTTTTCCTCCCATTGTGAAATGTTCAGAACAGCAGGAAACATTCAGATCCCAGAGAGGCAATACAACAGTGAGAAAATGGGTGCAGCCTCTGTTAGTGTTTGGCATCTTTCAGGGGAGACAAAAAACAACAATAACAACAACAAAACCTCCACCAGAGCACCCTGCTTCCTGCGGACGGTTTCAGACCAGCTGGGATTTGGTTTGGAGCCTCGAGGAGGTCTAGGAGTTTTATTTACTGAGAAGTCTCAGCTCGGCCCTTATTTCTGAGCCCTGGCAGGAGCAGGAGCAGGAGCAGGAGCAGGAGCAGGAGCAGGAGCAGGAGCAGGAGCAGGAGCAGGAGCAGGAGTAGGAGCAGGAGCAGGAGCAGGAGCAGGGGCAGGGGCAGGGGCAGGAGCAGGAGCAGGAGCAGGAGCAGGGTCCAGCAGGAATGTCTGGGGGTGGGAGCACCTCCAGACCTGGTGTCCCCTTACAGCCCGCTGACCAGCCCGGCTCTGGAGGTGATTGATTGGCTGGTGCTGGGGGCCGCCGAGGGCCCTCAGCGCAGCTTTAGGGGTCAGGGGTCACCTCCTCTGCAAATCAGCTTCCTTTTGTACAGTCGCAACACCAGGAGAGCAGTGTCTCTCTCTCACACACACACACACACACACACACACACACACACCCCTCCTCCCCTCTTCTCACCCCCCGCTCCCCACCCCCCCAGCTCTTCACCCTGGGAAAATGGGGGAGGCGTCAATTAAACCTTTTCTCCCTTTCGCTTCAGTTCTCTCTATCTTCTGAAGTTGCTCCCTTTAAAAAAAAAAAAAAGGAAAGAAAATGAAAGAAAAAGGCAAATTCTTTAGGTTGAGATGCAAAGAGGCGGTGGAGCCGGAGCGGCTGTTTAAAGGCTGTTTGTGAAGCTTTTCTCTGCTCTGGCGCTAATGATAAAGCAGCGTCGGGCTGTTGTAGAAACAATGTTTAACCGATTACTCAAGCAAGCAATTAGCAGCGCCGCGGCCTGCATATCAGCGCGGGAATGATTCAGTAACCTGTGTCAGACTTCAGAAGACCTCAGGACTCAGACTCATCCGTCTGCTCTTCCTCCTGACTAGTACAACTAGTATAACTAGTATAAGTAGTATTTAGGCCACTGCTCGCCCGTCCCTCGCTGGTCGGGGCAGAACTCGTTGCTACGGCAGCTCTCTGCTGTTTCACAGCCTGAATCAAGTTAAATGGCTGAATGTAGATCTGGGGGGGCGAGTTTGGATTCTTCTCCTTGGTCCGTCTTCTTGAGACACCCGAGTGGAGAAGCGTAATCCCTTTGATATGTAGTCACTCCGGAGGGTTTGCCGAGGGATAACATTGCAATTCAGAAAATGTGGCCGGTCCTTGGCCCTCAGGGGCCAAGCCTTTGTGGTCATAGGACCAGGATTACACTTTAACCCCCCCGCTGCCCCGCCACCACCCCACCCAGCCCGGCTCAGGCCTGGGGTCAGGTGAAAGGCCAGGAATCTTAAAGAGGGTGGAAAAGGGAGGGGAGAAAAGAGAAAGTCTGTCTTGAAAGCATCAGCGAATGCTTTGAGCGCATTCACATGGATCGCACAGAAAGCTCTGCAGCCGCAGCATCCACACACGCTCCAAAGTTTCACTTTCAGTCAACACACACCCTCTCAGCTGGTCGCTAATGGACTGAACGTGAAAGAAACCTTTAGTGAAATTTGTTGAATATTTAACAGGTTTAAGATGCATTTTGACTAAATTTAAGACATTTATTTAGTTAACTTTTATTGAACATGACCTGGTCTAGAGACTTCAGCACAAAATAAGCTTTATAGAACAAACATGTCAACAACAATACTAACAACAAAGGACAGACAAGCATATGCAATGTGTACATAAGTGAGTGTGTGTATAAATGCATTTCAGAGATTTGACTGATCTCTCTTTGACTCTTTGAGTCCTTGAATCAACTCCTGTTGTAGTGTAAGCACTAATGCAGTGGATCAGTGATCTTATCACTGCCATTCACCATTAATTCAACTAAAATAAGGGGAATGCTGGAACGAATCAGTTCAGTGTGTAGTCAGTTTATTTTCCATTACGTCATATATCTACGATGTTGCTCGGACCCAACACTTTCTCCTTCGAGTTGTTGAAGAACCTCCTTCCCTCCTCCCCTCCTCTCTCCTCCCTCCTTCCCTCCTTCCCTCCTCCCTTCCTCCCTTCCAGGGTTTGATGTGGAGCTCATCTCCACATGATCCTCTTAGTGATGCAGGAATGAAATGTCCGCATCATCGCCGGCCACAGCACATGATCGGCGTTTCCAGAGCTCACGCTCGTTTTAATGTCATTTGACGAGGGTGTGTGTTTCTCCACGCACTGGCTCTCTGTCACAGATCGGCCCATTGTGTCTGCACGATGCTGCTCAGTCACATGTGGAGGGGCAGATACGAGCTCACGCACACATCCCAGAGTGTGTGTGTGTGTGCGTTGTCTAGTCAGCTTGTTGGCAGGACAGATGCTCCGAGGAAGCAGAGAGGTCGAGGTGGGAGATTTCCCACCCGCCCCCAAAAACGTGTGGATTTATAGCAGCGAGTGTGGGTCAGAGAGCGAGCCGTGTCTCCCTCCCACACTCCTCTATAATTTCCTGGGCTCCGTCCACAGAGAGAAATATGGCCCGGAGACAGAGGAGGAAGAGGAAGAAGCTAAAGATAGAGGCGACGCTCGGAGGAGACTCGGAGTGGCAGAGCGAGCGGAGGGAACGCAGTGGGAAGAAGAAGACGTTAGACAACAAGTTACACTTTGTTTCCCATTAAGTACGAGTCTGGCTGCGCCGTTCATTAGAGTCTTAACGATGAGTCTAACGTCGTCTCAGCCTCAGGAGGGAGAGAGATGAAGGGGCCGAGATGGTCCACCTAAAGATGGGATGAGACAAGACCCACAGTGGGAAACATACCAAAACAAAGTAGAGAGAAAGTAGAGAAAAGATGGACAGAAAGTATTTGAAATGTGTTCAAAGATGCGTTCTGAGGCTTGTTCTGTAGCTGAGGCTCTGCATTGTTAAACTTGACGTGATTTTCATTTTGCTGTGTGAAACCGCTGTGAAGCAGGCTGCACACCTCCCAGCAGCCGCAGCAGTGGTTTCCCAACCAAACCAGTTGTGGTTTGGTTTCTAGCTTTTCACAAACGCACTTCAAGTTTGAGACACTCAGTTCTCACAGTTTTGGGGATTTATCCAGACGTGCAGTTCCGCTACAGTTGCACCCTAACGCGCTGTGGATTGCTCTGTTAATATTGCTCCACTCACTTTCACAGTAAAGCTATTAACCAGCAGCGCTGTGGTTTTTTTCTGCCTTTTCATTTCTTCTTGTGGACTTACTTGTTGTTGCAGCATTTTGCTGGAACCCATTTTAATTTGTCTTGTTCTTCTTTGATGCACCCAATTAATATTTGCTGCTGCCGTGGCCCAGTTTCACTCCGGCACTCGAGGACTTCACGTCTTCACGTCTGCCCCCCCCCATCACACCACATCACTCCAACGTTAACTCCTCAGATCACACTCTCAGGGAATTCAGAGTTACGCTTCCTCCGGTTTGAGAAGAGGACTGGGAAGAGGACAGTGTGCGGTACATCACTAGGTCCAGTCAGTAGATGGAGCTAATCACAGACGTGTGTGTGTGTGTGTGTGTGTGTGAAGGTCTCCTCTGAGCGTGTCAGTGTGTCAGTGTGTGCCCCCGGTGACCCCCGCTGCCTCGGACCCTCTACACTCAGCTGCTGATCTCAGATCTGAGCCATGAGCTGCCGCTGGAGCTCAGCGTGTACCATCGGAGAGGCTTTCCCTCGCTCTGCCTCTCTGGAGGCAAACTCCTGTGAACTGCGAGGTCATATGAGGACTTCTCCCCTTCTGTGCTGCTCTGGCTCTCCAGTGGGAAGAGGAGAATGTGTGTGTGAGTGTGTGTGTGTGTGTGCAGACAGAGCAGCACCCCCTGCTGGCCTGAGGCTGCACTGAGCCAGCTGCCTCCCTCCTGCGCCCTGGCTGCTCGGCGCGGCCTGTTCTTTATTCAGAGGTGACTTTATGGGCTCGTTTGTTGCGATCGGTGCCATCATCGCCATTATATGATTATCTCCCGACTAATCTCTGCCACGTAATGGTCCTGCAGGACCAATTTCTGCCGCGGGATTGTTTCTTATCTGCATTTTTAGGCAATCTGGGGCAGCGGGCTTCTCACTTCTCTCCAGAGATGGAGGCTTAAGATGATGGTCTTTTAGTAATGATTTCATTTCTGCCTTCAGTGAATCCCAATTTGATCATCATGAGTGAGAGGAGCGCGTCGGCTCGGCGCTGCCTCCTTTCTGGGCTCTGATGAGCGGGGAGCGACGCCACAGCTACTGTGTGTGGGTTTCTTCTTGTTTTTTTTCAACCTTTATGTTTTTAGGGATGATTTCAGGATTAGCTCGAGTTCCTCGCGGGTGCTGACTGTGTGTGCGAGCTGGTCCACACCACAGGTGGCTCCCTGTCGTCCCTGCCTCCAAGTACACTTGTTCTCTCTCTCTGTCTGTTTCTCTCTGAGAGCATTTCCAGCTTCGCTCAGTCTCTTCTGATTTTCTCATACAAATGTAGACAACATAGGACCCCCCCACCGCCCCCCCCCCCCCCCCCCCCCCCCCCCCCCCCCCCACCCCCCAGCAGCATCCCGGAGCATTCCAGTTCCCAGAGTAAAAACCATAAAATCAAAGACACAGATTGAATGAGTGGAGTATTTAATTCTGTTGTTTCTTACCCTCCTCTCTCGCCCTTTGTTTCCCGTCTGATTCTGGAGTATCGGCTCTTTTGTGAGGATTGGACCAGCAGGCGTCCTGTGTTCTTCACACACTTTGATCGATCGACTGATTAATTGATTGATCTGAACATTATGTTCAGGGATCAACCTGGATGGATTCATTCACAGTAAGCTGGAAAAATGAAAAAATGATTCTGAAGAAAACACACAAAAAGTGTTTGGTGACATGGAATCAATTGTCATGTGAACCTAGAATCACTTCCCTTCAGGGATAAATAAGATAAATGATTGATTGTTTTCTTCACTGAAATACCATGATAAACCTATGTGGCAAGAACAGAGCTGATCTACCTATTTCTATTTATATCTATAGTACAGCGTGTTGCTGTATCATATCAAAGTCTGTTTGCTCCTAATTGATCAGATCAGACGTCTGACACGTGAGATGTTTAGGAACTAGAACAGGTATGAAAGCGTCTGTAGCGGCCTGTCGTCCCTCTGTGATCTCGTGAGCAGCTTGAATCCAGATTTCATTCGTTTTCAGTCCTTTTCTTCGGTTTTCGCCGCTACTTGTTGCAGCAGTGAGGAGGACGGGGACGTTAACCGCACATCACAGCGAAAGCAAAACGCTGGAGACGAGGCAGGCCTTCATCAGGGCTGGAGGGAGGGAGAGAGGAGCCCTCCTCCTCCTCCTCCTCCTCCTCCCCTTCACCTCCCTCCCCCATCCCCAACATCCAAATCAATTTCCTTTAAAAGGAATTAAGTGAGATTGGAGCACACCACTGTATTAGTTCTTCAAAAAGCCACCCTCCCAGCAACACACACACACACACACACACACACACACACACACACACACACACACACACACACACACGCTTCCTCCTCCTCCTCCTCCTCTGTCGTTTTCCCCTCGATGGAGTTTGATCGACACACAGCTGATCTATAAATAAAGGCTTTTCTCCCCGGTTTGGATCCAAGGTCAGCGCCGCCTGAACTCCGTGTTCAGAGCACTTTAAGCAAACGTGAACCTGCCCAGAGCCGGCGAACGCAGCTCCAGAGCAGCTCAGGTTTGTCTGGGAGGCGAGAGACACACCTGAACCCCTCTGTAACCTTCACACACACACACGCACACACACAGACACACACACACACACACACACACACACACACACACACACACACACACACACACACACACACCTCTGGACGTGGCTGCTGTCCGCCAGATGTTTCACACAAACGTCGCCTTGAAAACGATCCTGAGGTCGTTTCGGTTTTCATTCCGCTTCCCGACTTTAGTCCAGAGCGTTCGCCGTGATGTAGTTTACGATCAATTAACTTCCCAGAGTCTGTTTATTAAAGCTAATTAAAATGATCTCATCTCCAATCACCAGCTGAAATGATTTAAACACACACTTTTCACTTTTTCCATTTTCCACCAAATAGATTTATGGAAATGAAGCCGCTGATGAAACGTGGCAAAACGCTGGATTTGTTTTTAAATGTAAAACAGCTGAGTCGAGCCAGATGTTTGGAGTTCGATTCGCATCATTTTCATTCTTTATTTAAGGATTTGTCGTAAATTCAGAGAGATGTAAACTATTTAATTACGGAATATGACCAAGAAAACACAACACGCATTAAAATGATTCATCCTTTTTCTTTTCCGACTTCTTCTACTTAGACTTTACAGTCGCCCTGTGTGCGGCTGACCCAGATGAGGGGATGATGCCACGCATTCAGAATGTGTTCATCTTCATCACATGCTGTTCTTCCTCCTCCTCTTCGTCACTCGTTACAGACTCAAAGCGTCCGAGCGCAGTTTGTTGTTGGCGTCGCTGTGAACTGTTGCGTTCAGACACGTTTCCTGTTTCCACACGGCGTCTGCAGAGGTGCGGCCCTCACCTGCTTTCATCTCTATTTTTTCCCAGATGTGAGGCTAAAAAAAACAAAACAGAACGGGTGGAAGTCGCTTGTAGAGCAGAGTGACTCCACGGCGAGTCTGAACCGCGTCCAAGTCTTTAAAGGAAAAACCCGAGTGAGTTTCAACACAAATGACACAGCTGTCACCCTGTTAGATGCCAAACAGAACACACACACCCCTCCTCTCTCTCTCACACACACACACACACACACACGCACACACACACTCTGGCCCTGATCTCTCAGGCCTGAGCGTCCTATCCCTGGTCAGACCTGCTGTGCACTCGTATCAGGTGATGTGTTCGGGCTCCAGTTGTCGTCTCTGCTCTGTGATTGTTGCACCCTGAGTCACACGTGCTCGTCGCCTCCACCCAGAGGGTGTTTGCTCCACGTCGAACCATAAATTAACACCAGGAAAAAGAAAGACATACATTCCAACAACACAACGCTCTCAGCTGCTGCATGATGGCACTGGAAGCTGAATGATGTCGGAGCAGCGGGTTATTTTTAAAACGCGCTCCGACACCATCAAAGTGCTGCTGCGCCTGGGACGAGCTGGAGAGGAGAGGCAGCGGACCTGGGGGGGGGGGGGGGGGGTACCTGAGCCTGGGGGGGGGGGTACCTGAGCCTGGGGGGGGGGGGGTACCTGAGCCTGGGGGGGGGGCACCTGAGCCTGGGGGGGGGGGGGTACCTGAGCCTGGGGGGGGGTACCTGAGCCTGGGGGGGGGTTACCTGAGCCTGGGGGGGGGGGGGGTACCTGAGCCTGAGAGGCCACACGTGCTGGAAAAATTACCTTCAATGACTCGAAAGAGAATGAAATGCTAAACTGAGAGAGGATCAGTATCTACTGCCAAGTCCCTCTGGCCTGTAAGGCTCAGTGCTAACTAGTATAACAGATGAGTGTTGCATCTAACTCTCTCCACCATCTCCTGTTATTTTACTTCTAGAATCAATTATAAACAAATCTGACAATCTAAAGCGTGTCTTTTGTGAGTCCTGACGTCAGATGGTTTGTGTAAACGCTGCTGTGGCCTGGTACGGAGTGAGCAGGACTCTCCATCGTTCTTCAGTCACAGACTGTGAGGAGTCGTTGGGGCCAGACTCTCACCGGCTGAACGGGAGCGTTTCCTCGCCGTTTGTTCCTCGGCTGCTCGCAGCTGAAAGCGTAGCGCAGCGACAATGGCAGCTTGTCGAGCAGGCTGACTCTGCTCCAGACCTCCGCCCTGCGCCGCTCCTCCGCCGCCCCCGACAGAAAGCCCCCGCCTGCCGACACTAAGCCGGCGGAGGAGCGCCACGCCGCCTTTGTGCCCCGCGCCGCCGTCTTTCAGCAGCGATTTGCCCACGCTTCCTTTCACCTCCACCTTCGCCTCCACTGTCTCAAAGTTCTGCACGTCACATCACAAACCGCCCCCCCACCCCCCCCCCCCCCACCCCCTCTACCAGCCCGTCTTCCCAAGCCGTCTGAGAAAACAAAACAAACACCCCATCCTGTCCGCTGTGTCTGTTAGAGGGGATGGAGGCCGCTCTGTGTGTGCATGCGTGTGCGTGTGTGTGTGCACGCATGCGTGTGTGTGTGTGTGTGTGTGTGTGTGTGTGTGTGTGTGTGTGTGTGTGTGTGTGTGTGTGTTGTGGTTAGGACAGTAGAGTGAGGTGCTAAAAGCCTTTTGTCCAGCAGGAAAGACGATGTCAGCAGCCACAGTGAGGGGAGGCTGTTGGAGGGGGGGGCGGGGGGGGTCATTTGGCTTTAGCCTCAGTGTGTGTGTATGTGTGTGTGTGTGTGTGTGCGCGCGTGTGTGTGTGTGTGTGAGAGAGAGGCAGAGAGTGTGTGTATGGGTCGAAAGACCTAAGAGTCTGTGACTAATGTGAGTTTGCAGCCCCCCCACGCCCCCCACCCACTCCCCTTGCCCTCCAGCCCCCTTTTCCTTTTACATTGTCTGCCCCCACTGTCCAGATGGCCAGAGAGGAGAGTAAATCCTGGGAAGGCGAGGAGAGATTTGGGATTCCATCGCAGGACAGGGGGCAAGGGTGTGTGTGTGTGTGTGTGTGTGTGTGTGTGTGTGTGTGTGTGTGTGTGTGTGTGTGTGTGTGTGTGTGTGTGTGTGTGTGTGTGTGTGTGTGTGTGTGTGTGTGTGTGTGTGTGTGTGTTAAGGGGGTGGGGTGAAGGTGGGGGGTGAAAGATTGAGGGTGGGGTTGGGGAAGTCACTCTCAGTCCAGTTGTTTCGTTTGTTTTTCCTTTTTTGTTGTTAAACTCTAAGACACAGGAAGCTTCCTGTCTTGATCAGAAGCCGATCAGAAGCCGATCAGAAGCCAATCAGACGGCGGCTCGATCGGTTCAGGACGATCGCTCCAGTCGCAGGAAATAAACCTCCCAGCGAGAGGAAATCTCCAGCGTCAGCTGCTCCCGTCCTCAACGCTCCGGTTCTGCTCTTTCTTCGATCTTTCTTTGATTTTTATTTATTTTATTCTTATTTTTATTTATTCTCTCATTGTTGGGTCATTGATAAAATATCCAGATCTCCTAAAATGTTTCTGATCTAATGAAAAATTCAAGAGTTTTCTTTTTTCATATTAATTTGATAATTGTCATTAATTAACACATTCATTCCTGCAGCTCCACCTACATAGACATAAAACATGATATATTATTAAATGTTAAACATGCACACAACAGTGAGAACCAGTGTATATAAACTCATTTATATTCAGAAAACATTTTTATCAATAAAAAATAATCAGTGAAAATAATCACAAAAATATCCAATGCAATTTAAATGTGAGAGAAATTAAAGAACATTTTAAAGGTTTTAAAGCTGCACATTTTCTCTTTATTTTTAATCTTTTCTAATCATTAAAATAAATAATAACCTCCCTGGTTATTGCAGATCATTTATGACATCATAGATGCAAAAAAATGATTTGTCAAGAATTAAATTCACTTGACACGTTTTACAGATTATTTTCCCTGATGTTCGTCTTCTTGTTCGTCTCGTTTCCTCTCTTCCTGTTTTTTCCTGACGTGGGTGGAGGTGAATGAGCCGGCAGCTCCTCTTCCTCGTCTCGTCCTTCGTCTCCATCCTCTTCCTCTCGTCTCGTGTGTCCAGAGGAGCTGCTCCTCCGTCTCCCAAACAGGATTCGTTGAATTCCTTCTCTCCTCTTTCTGCTGTCGTCCTGTCACCTTAACCAGCTTCAGTCGGGTTTTCCCTCATTGTTGCATCTCAGAATGAGATCTGAGGGGTTTGTTTATTTATTTATTTATTTATTTATTTAATTTTCTCTTACCCCCACGTTCGAGGTCATTAATCTTGGTGACGGGGATCTCCATCAGCTGACAGAGTCTGATATATTTGGAGTGAAGACGTGTGTTGAGGAGGAGAGTGGAGCTGCACTCAGCCGCTGCCTCGTCTGTAAACACACTGCTGAGCATTAATGTGCAGAAAAGCGAGTGAGCTGTGCAGATCTCTCCGTGGGACACTCCAGCCTCCCACTGAATGCTGTCATTTATTTTCATTGGTTTCCTGCAGTAATGGACTTCGCTTGAACACCATCTTTGTATTTAACCTTGAGAACGCAGCGTATGAGTGCATATGTGCATTTACGCCGCCTCAAAGACGCACGCACACACGCACTTTACTACCATAATGATCATGTCTCTCCCCCTCCCTCTCTCTCCCTCTCTCTCCCTCTCTCTCCCTCTCTCTCTCTCTCTCTCTCTCTCTCTCTCTCTCTCTCTAAAAGCACATTTTGTTTAGCTTTTTGTAATTTCACAGAGGTCGCAATGAAAATGAAGCCAACATTTTAATTAAGCACTGACATTAATGCTCTATTAGCTACTGTTATGAAATGTGCAGGTATTTATATCTCTGTGACATTGGTGCACAAAGTACATATAGAACTGCTGTGCATCTGTGTGTGTGTGTGTGTGTGTGTGTGTGTGTGTGTGTGTGTGTGTGTGTGTGTGTGTGTGTGTGTGTGTGTGTGTGTGTGTGTGTGTGTGTGTGTGTGTGTGTGTGTGTGTGTGTGTGTGTGTGTGTGTGTGTGTGTGTGTGTGTGTGTGTGTGTGTGTGTGAGAGAGAGTTCAAAGCCTCTCTGTGCATCGTCTCTATCCTGCAGCAGAGTGTGAATGTCGTCAAAGTGCAGCACAGCGTGTCTTGAATTTAAAGTTTCATTTTAGTTCAGTTTGGTCACTCAAAAAAAACACACACACACACGCACACACACGCACGCACACACACGCACACACAGTGTTTCACACCGATATGTTTTATATTCATTATCATTGTCGTGATCGGCCTGATGAACATGTGAGAACCAAAGAAAAAAGAGAAAGAGAAAAAGAGAATTTGTTTTGTTTCTCAGGGAGAATTTCTTGTTTTTCTGAAGCAGATGAAGAGGACAAAAAGAACTCCAGGACTTCCTCTTAAAAACAATTCTCTCTACTCCCCTCAGAAACTCCCAAAGCTGAAGGCCTCAAAGATTAGTTTCCTTTAAATGTGAAAAATTCCTTTTTTTAAAACAAAGGTCGTCTTTGTTCGTTCCAGTATTTCACTTGATAATCAGTAAAATCTCATATTTCAACAGTGAGACCAATAAGTTGTTTTTCTGCAGCTGTTTTAATAATTAATAGTGAAGACCAATAATCAGACATGTTGCCCACACAGTAAATTAATCAATATTATAAAAGACAAAATGTTGAGCCAGTAATCACTCATTAGTGTTATGTATTCATCACATTATCATCAGTAGAGAGAACGACCTCTACCAGTGTCCTTGTATCATCACTGTTGTTTTATCACTGTTGTTTTATAATCAATCAATCAATCAATCAATCAATCTGCTCGGACTCTGATCTCCTGCAGAAACATCTTCTAACTTCTGACCTGAACTATGAGGCCGGGCTGAGCAGGGCTCAGGCCGCCTCCAGATCTGTGCTTTTGAGACATTTTTATTGTTCTGTCTCCTGCTCAGACGCAAACAGAACACAGCAGACATAAAGACCGAGCTGATGGACGAGACGTTTTCAGCCGCTGTCATTTTGATGTTCTGGCATAACAGGAAGTGTGAAGACATTCTGATGTGCAGGAGAATCATCTTTTCTCTCTGTGCACACATGCAGCCGTTTAGTGAGGAAGAAGTCCGTGTGTTGGAGGCAGAGGTCGCCTGAGACGCCAGTCATCCTGAGCTGGGGGGGGGGGGGGGGGGCAGCTGGAACACAGGAGCTGCTCCCTCTCATTTCCACTTCATTTATCTGCCCCACACCCCCCCGCCTCATCCATCCATCCCTTCTTCCTTTCTCCTCCTCCTCTTCCTCTGCCTCTCTCTCTCTCTCTCTCTCTCTCTCCACTGTGCCCGCTCAGCTGTGGCACAGCAAATGGCATCTCTTTGTCTCCTCACTGTCCTCTCACACATGTGTGTGTGTGTGTGTGTGTGTGTGTGTGTGTGTGTGTGTGTGTATAGGTGTGTGTTTGCATCAGTGCTTGGACCATGTTTGCAAATGGAGCATTATGTTGAGACAGGCTGTCAGGAAAAACAAAATAAAGAAACTTTTTTTTTTACATGTAAAGACATAGATAGATGGATAGATGGATAGATGGATAGATGAATAGATAGATAGATAGATAGATAGATAGATAGATAGATAGATAGATAGATAGATAGATAGATAGATAGATAGATAGATAGATAGATAGATAGACTGTTTGTGACATGCATCACTTTCATGTTTATTTTCATCAGACGGCCTTTTAAGTTCAGTTTTTCAAAGCACAAGTCGCGTAAATCAGTTTATGAGTGGACTAACGAGATGTTTATGAGAGGCCTCTAACTGGAGGAGAGGAGAAGTGGTGCAGGAAACAAAGCAGAGCGAAGGAAACCAGATCAGGTCCAGGTCAGACCCGGACCGGGGTCCAGACAGAGCCCTCTGTCTGTTCCCTCCCTCCTTCCTCTCCCTCCTTCCTCTCCTTGGTATGAATCTGCCGTATCTCATTCCCCAGCGCTAATTCCAATTTAATTGCCAGTAGCCCGAAGCCTCCTCAATAGGAGTAACAAATGGTTTGATTCTGTAGACTTCATCAGACTGCATTTTAAATGCGACACAGTAACCCGGTGCGAATGCCAATGAAGCCTGGCGAGTAGCTCCTCTGTTTACTAATTATCCTTTTTCTTACTCCGAGCCACACTGCACAAGTTGTCTGATTAAATCGGATTTGTGGGGATTGGAGGGTAGGGTGGGTGGATGGGTGGGTGGGAGCTCCGGTGGGGGCGGGGGCGGGGGCAGGGGGGGGGCACGGCGGATTGGATGGCGAGCCAGGGTCCAGGCTTTGTAAACGATCCGCGGGTCCACGACCGGGACTGTAAATCATGGAGAAGAGCTTTTGCTACTGTGACATTAATTCCCAGCATGCGTCGTTTATGATCTTTACAGTACAGGGGAGGGGGGGCTGGGGGGTAAGCTAACACGCTGCTGGTAAATAAATTATAATGATGTGTGAGGACAGTTGGAGATCTTTCCTGAGGTCGGTGAAGGTGGAGAGGATGTTTGTTTAAGGTCTGAAAAGCTTTGAGAGGCCTGGTAGGAAGACAGCGGCTTCCCCCTCTCTCTCTCTGTCTCTCTGTCTCTCTCTCTCTATCTCTCTCTGTGTCTCTCTCTCTCTCTCTCTCTCTCTCTCTCTCTCTCTTCCTCTCCTTTTTAAAAAGGAATGATTGTACTTTAGTTGGTGTGTTTTCACGCCGGAGCAGCAGAGCTAACAATGAGCCCGTGCCCGGCTCGAGACGTAATATTTGGGAAACGCATCGTGAATAAATAGTTTGAAGATGGAGAAGCTGCTGTGATTTCAGACACTGTAGTTCTTAGCAAACATCACTCAAACAGCAGTAAATGGTGCATGGGCTGGAGCCCATTTCCATCTGGGGTGTGTGTGTGTGTGTGTGTGTGTGTGTGTGAGGCCTGATCATCATGCACATCACACCAGAGCCAAATAGACTCAGTTTTTATTATCTATCTATTATCTATTAATAATAGGAACACCAAATAAATATTATATTTTTTTATTGTCTCATTTACTTCTAAATATTTGTAGTAATATATTTGTCCATCTATCAACAGTTTACCTATCATCTACCTGTCTGTATCCACCATCTATCTGTATCTGTCTACTATCTGTCTTCCTCCCATCATTTTGCTCCTTAATGGGAGCACCACACTCTTATTGGATGTGGTTCCAGTAACCTGCAGAGTGTGTGTGTGTGTGTGTGTGTGTGTGTGTGTGTGTGTGTGTGAGTGTCTGGTTGGTTTGTTTGGAGTCTTCCTCTGCTTGCCGGGCCCAGCAGCAGCAGTCCGTCAGGCTCTGGCAGCAGACGCTGGTTATTAGCAGATTGTTTCCTGAGCGCGTCCTCTCCGTGCGCTAACGGCGGCGTACGGCGCCTAGCTACAGTAGAGCGGGCAGAATATGGCGGCTGTGCAGATGAGGGGATTTGCAGCGCTATAAAGACCTCTCCCTGTCAACTAAATGGCCAGTTGAGCTGCCATATGGTTGTGCTGACATTATCTCTGGGTAATTAATATGGCATCTCGCCTGGCATCTGGTGGCATTAATCTAGCGGGGAGCAGTTCATCTTACAATGTCAGCGCTGCTGCGGGCCCGACGTGAGTTATCGCTGCCCGGTGGAGGGGGGGGGGGGGCTGGGGGGGGGCTGGGGGGGGGGGGGGGGGGGGGCTAAACAAAACACGGCGAGGCCGGGGGGGAGACGCCGCTCCGCTCAGCACAGGTCTGCTCCTCTCAGGATCCATCGCAGTCCACAGGAAACATTGAAAGGAGGTCGATTGATTTTTAGTGATTTTTAGTGATAACATGGAAGCTATGGAATACTGGTTTCCTTAAAAATGCCTCAGGTGCCGTTTTACAAACCTTCTGATGCCTTTTCATGCTTATCTGGTAACCAGACAGACTACAAATAATTAAAAATGTAGGTCATTTTATGGTTTGACGTGACATTCTGTCTCTGTTTGGATTTGCAGTTGCATTAGTAACTCAAATGTAGTTTTTCAGGATGCACAGCGACGTTTTCATTCTTGCTCCAAGGACAGGTTAATGTGGGGGTCTATGGGGATTGGAGACAGGCCCACGTGTCAGTAGAAGGAATAGCAGCTTTATAGTCTCCTCTATCCATCGACACCAAACGCTCCCTGTGCTTTCTCTAATGTTCTACATTAACCGTGAGAGCGTCTTAATTGTTGATTGAATGAGTTTAGTGTAGAATTTGAATAACATTAGATTACAGCATATTGTATATATTTAATACACGGCATGTGTAATGTACATATTGTCTCATTATCACCGCTATACTGTGATTGATCGCTCCACTGTGCTTCAGCTCAGGCTTTTTTCACTTTCCTGACACACGACTCATTTTCACTCCTAGTGAGATGGAAACTGCATTTCATTTCTGCACAATGACAATGAGGTGGGGCTCTAATCTAATCTGTGTACGACGGGGAGCCAGCGTGTACTGCTCTGCTGCCGCTGTCAGCTCCTTCTCCACCTCACACAGATGTTTCTCTCCGTCCTCACAGCGGCTTCTCCGCTCAGTGCGGTTGTTTCAGTGCAGTGAGTGGATATGGAGCAGCCGTGTGTGCAGTGAGGAGATGTGAGGTTTCTCCTCAGAGCAAAGAAATTTAGATTTCTTTCAGTGCATCAGGAACAAGACAAACTGACATTTCTGTGCGTTCAAATGCCAGCGGGGCCCGCGAGAGTCATGAAAATAAGCTAACTTAAAACCAGAGGTTGTTTATTTGCCTGAACTCAACAGTTTGACAGTTTGACTGTGACACACAGGAGGCGATTGGCCCAGGTTGTGCAGACTGATGTAATTTGGATGCAATGCGCGTTATGTAAACTACTTTAACAGCACGCCTGTTTCCTCATTTCTGTGTCTCTGCTGGCAGCGCTCGTGCTTCTCTTAGCACCATGTGGTCCGTTTCCACACACACACACACACACACACCACTGCTGCAGGATTAAACACAGGCTCCAGCGCTGTACTCCAGCTCCACACGCCGTCAGAAAAGCAGAACCTCGTCTTTCCTGCGCTTTGCGCCGTCAGAAAGGACGAGTGGAGCGTGCGTCCAGCGGAGGAGACGAGCCGCGAGAAGCTCGGACTGTTTTGATCGTCACGTAATGAGGCAATCACGCCAGCGCAGAACGCAAGAAATTAGCAGAGAGACGAGCCGATCTTTGTCATTTCACAGCGGAAATTAAAAGGAATTAGCTCCTGCGACAGCTCGAGGTATTTTTAGTGTTTTGATTGTTCGAGTCTGAAAGTTTTCATCAAACCTTTTAAAAGTGAAGATCTGAAGTAGAACTGCAGCCTGCAGAGCTTGTTGCTTCATGGGCTGCGTGGTTTCACATGATGTCAGTCTGAAGCCGAGATGTTACTGCTGTAGCTATTAGACAGTCCAGATCCTCTGATCTCTCTCACTCTGGTATTCTGGTCTCTTGGGTCCTTTATGAAAACTAACTGAAAAATCTCTGAAACGTGGACAAAATCCCTCCTGGATCTCAGACTTCGCCTCGACCTCGATCAGAGGTTTTATTTTTACGTCTTATTTGTTTTTTTGATCAAACCATTTGATTGATCTTTCGGTTAATCTTTCAGCTTTTCTCTTCACACAGAGTGAGCATCATCAGTCTGCACCAGGTATGCAGTGATGACCACTGTCCGTAGCTTGCTGTCTGTGGTTCTACAGCAGATCTTTGTGATCTATGTGTTGAGGATCTATGTTAGACCTGTGAGAGCAGCGGCTGCAGCAGTAGTTGTGGATGTTTGTGGCTGCAGGTAAAACTTTATGGACTCTGGGTCGTACTGAGCCACTAAAGTCCCATCAGGTGATGCTTTTTATCCTCTGTGCACAACAAAACTTGTACATACCAGAGAGAGATCGTGTTCGGAGCACGAAGCTGCTCACCCTGTGATTTGATGAGATCCTCTGAGACAAATGTGAATTTATAGTAAATTGTCTTGTGCTCATAAGCCAGAAAGCGATGGGGTGCTGGGACTTGGGGGCCGTGTGGGTACGTGGTCTAGACGCCAGCTCTGGTCTCTCTGAGGCGGAGGAGGCGGCTCGTCCTGACATAAAGCATTACTACAGAGCGACACTGTGAGTGCTGCAGACGTACTGTAGCGTTTCATCAGGGACCTTTTCTGATCCATTCAAGAGTAAATTACAGAAGGCGTTTAGTTCCAGGAGGGGAAAAAGGCGCCGGGCGACCTTTTCACAGCGGCTGGAACAGCGACGTGTGATGAAGCCTGATTGCAGACGGGAGTCACAACAAACACTTTGACTCCAGACGAAGCTAAAGAGCAGCCGGGACCTGTGTCACCTGCACTTCCTGTCTCACACCTCTGTCTGCCAGCTCCGGCTGCACTGTTGTGACTGCTGTGACCGGAGCTCGTGCCGGCAGAGCTGGTGCCGAGGCCGACTCGTAACACGTCTCCAGAAGCAGCTGTCACATCCCCTCCTCCACAGAAAACAATCACTCGCCTCCATTAACAGACACGCTGGAAGGAAATGACTGCTGGGAGAGCCGCGTCTCCTCAATAACCACAAACGCACCTGAAGATTCATAGTCATCACCTGGGGCTCAGCCTCAGTGATAGATGGATACATACAGTAGATAGGTAGAGTAGTGAACAGATACTTGGTACTAAGTGTGTAATGGTCATATCTAATGGACATGTTTAACCATGTTGTCAATCGCTACAATTACACCATTTACAGGTAAAACAGAACAGACAAAATGAAAAGCTTTTATTGTCATACAGACAGAGATGCTGCATAGATAGATGGATGGAGGGATGGATGGATCAGGAATATGATGTAATGAACATTTTCTCAACAAATCCTGAAAAACGACACAAAATGATGCAAATGTTGTTCTGAATATTCTGACATTGCATTACAAGCTGCAGCTCTTAAAAGCAAATGAAAACTCAGGGACGAACTCAGTAAACAGAGCAGATAAAACCCCAGACGTGCTCTCGATGAACCCCGGTTACAGAAGATGCATCATGAGCTGGTCACACATCACCCGCTGGTTCCCAGGTCTGCTATCAGGCTTCAGACATTTACTAGAAGTGTTCTAGCATCCAGAGGCCAACACCCCCACCCAGCCGCCCGTCCTCTATAGATAAGCTATAGCTTATTATAGATGGCTATTGACAGGAGCAGGCAGGAGCAGGGTGGAGGGCGCTGGTAATGGCCTGTGATTGAACACCTTGTGCTGAGGTCCCGCTGCTCTCTGCCTCATTAACTCTGGCAGCTCCTCTGTTCAGCACGCTGCAGAGCAGCCGCTGCTCGCCGGGCCACGCTCGCCGCCTCAGCCTGAGACGTGCCGCACCGTTTAAACACCCCGAGATGCTCATCCTGAAACATGGCTGTGAGCCCTGCACTCAGATATCCCTGGCTCTGCACGGACCGGTCTGTCTGCACCAAACAGCAGCACGATCCCCGTGACTGGCGCTGCGGTTCACAGGGAGACGTTTGCCTAGTTCACACTTGAAGAACGAGCACATTAAGTATGTGAATAGTGTGGGACGGAGGCAAACGTTCTGCATCGTCTCATTTAGTGAACCTGCACCTTCTGCAGTTTTCCTGTTTCTGCATTTCCACTTCTCAGGATCAGCTGTAAACAATCATAATAAAGGAATGATTAGACTTCAGAACTCCCAGGAACTTCCAGGATCGTCTTTTGTTGATGAAAATCCGGAACTGAGATGCTTTTCACCAGCTTATCTTTATCTGACATTTTGTTTTTGACACATTTTGTTTTACGTAAGATGCTTTAAGATGGTATTTAAACTGTCTGCTTATATTTGTTTATTCCCTGTGATGATGATGACAGATGAGTAGTCCAACAAGTAGAAAACGTTCAACTGTAGTTCGATCAATTTATTTTTATATTGGAAATAATAATCATAAATAACATTATTATGTATAATATCCAGTTGATTTGGATTATTTTGCTTATACAAGAGATCAAAGTGCTTAGTTGGACCCAGAAGTTCCTCTAAGTGGCGCGGGCGTGACTATTGGTCACTGGCTGTGGTGCTCTGCCCTGATCGACCAGTTCCAGTGTGCGGCTGCTCCTTGGCTGCATCTCTAACACTTAGTGAACTTCAGTGACTTGTTTTTAAGCCTCGGCTTCCTCTTAACACAGCAGTGATTCTCTAAAACGGCCCTGAGGTCTGAGGCTATTAATTCATTAAGATATCTCCCAGACCTCCGTGCAGCTTGTGGATCTGCAGGCGGGTGTGTATGTGTGGGTGGCGAGGCCCCCCCCCCACCCCCACCCCCCCATCCACATCAGAATCAGTAAAACTGCCCTCTCCCTCCGCCATGGCTGCCTCCACCCAGAGGACATCTCTGGCTGTGCCCATCCGGCCACTGTCACCTCTCATCGGGCAGTATTCCTCTCCATTACCGGCCTCCGTCCGTCGCCCACTTAAATAACAGCGGCCCTGCCACTCCAGCCCCATTAACTTACTGCCGGCACTGCCACGGCCACACACACACACACACACACACACACACACACACACACACACACACAGAGCGCCACAGACTGCCCGGGCCTTTATAAATAGATGGCGGGAGCAGGAGAGAGAGAGGCTGGTTAGAGGAGGTAAATTATTCCAAAACAGCCAAACAGGACTGAGACTAAGAACCCCCCACCTCCCCGCCTCCTCCGTTCAGGTGTCACTTTGGCCCGACTCAATTTTACACTGTAATGGACCTCCTGGGTCAACTACTTTTCTTCCGCCTCCCCCTCCTCTCTTTTTATCTCTCCACCGCTCTCTTCATCTATCAGCGGCCCGGCAAACACCTCGACTCACTTTGCCACGACACATTATTTCCCCGCGCCGTCGCTGTAGTTCGGACCTCTTAATTCTGCCCGCCGCTGATCACACCGCACCCGGGGTGGGGGGGGGGGGCGTGGAGGGGGGGGGGGATGATAGCACAGGTTTGTGAGTGGATGTTTCAAAGCCGGGATTTGCATTTAGAACCTAACAGCATGCAGGAAAATTCAGATTCTCTGCAGGAAACTCACCCTCGTGTTTCTGCTCGGGGTTCATTTCCATTCTGTGTTTACACAGACACAATGTTCCGATCTGAACCTCCACTGGAGGACGTTCTGACTATGACAGCCATGTAAACAAGGACCTTTCATCGTCTCGGCCTGAGTCAGGTCGCATCAGGACTGAGGGTCAGTATTCCTGATGCTCACAGTGTTCCAGCCTCAGTCTCAGCCTCCACAGTAGAGATGTTGCAGCATGAACACATCTGAAGAAGAAGAAGAAGGAGTGTATGTTCTGGTCTGAACCAGTGGAGGAGGAGGATACGTACTGGTCTGAACCAGTGGAGGAGGAGGACACGTACTGGTCTGAACCAGTGGAGGAGGAGGATACGTACTGGTCTGAACCAGTGGAGGAGGAGGATACGTACTGGTCTGAACCAGTGGAGGAGGAGGATACGTACCGGTCTGAACCAGTGGAGGAGGAGGATACGTACTGGTCTGAACCAGCTGTAAACCTCTGGAAGATTGTGAGAAGCAGCTGTTGTGTTGCTACAAAGCAGAAGAACACTAGTGGCCACGCTCCTTCTACTGTCCCATGGTCCAGACCAGGAGGAGACCAGGAGGAGGAGACCGGGAGGAGACCAGGAGGAGGAGGAACCAGATGTTAGGCATGTCTTTAATAATCCTACTCTGCTCTGCAGCAGGGAAACAGGAATATGAATGGCGCTCATGGAAACATGATGTTATCTTATCATATTTCTAACTAATGGAAAAGTAAATACTCTAAACAGAATCATACTGTTGTTCATGTTGTGAGCGCTAGTGTCCACATAAAAGCAGTGGTTGAGAGAAGTCCACATTGCACGTCTCTGGAAATCAGAAAACATCCAGGTCCTTGAGCCATGAATGCACCAATTCCTCCAGTCTAAATCAAATGATGTTTTTACTCTTTTAATTCAATAAGATTCAGCATGAGCAGAATGACCTCTTGAGCCAGGTATGAATACAGCTGTTGTTCATCTCTCAGCTCTTTATTTTGCATCACTTCACACGCGTATATACACAGCTTCATCGAGCACCAGGGTTTTCTTTCCAGTAGACCTTAGATCTGAGAGCTTCTTCTATTTAGAGTATTTACCTCTGCATTATTTAGAAAGCAGAGGGTTTAAATATTCTCCAGGTTATTTCAGGTTTTAGTCTCAACCCATTGAAGGCTTGTCCATGTCTCTCACGGAGAGGTTAGAAAACATGACGATAAAGGTGGCGACAGTCCGGCTGCTTTGTCAAGTTGAAACGAAATTCCTGAAAGAAACTCTTACAACGAGAAAAGATTTTATCATGGGGTGCTTCTGCCTTTTGTTGCCTTTTGCCCACCAGTGTGTGTGTGTGTGTGTGTGTGTGTGTGTGTGTGTGTGTGTGTGTGTGTGTGTGTGTGTGTGTGTGTGTGTGTGTGTGTGTGTGTGTGTGTGTGTGTGTGTGTGTGTGTGTCCGCACCTGGGTTTCAGGTTTCAACCATGTCCACGTCTTGCCTGGACTGGAGGTCAGAGGTCTGATAACCTTTCGCATTCCAGAAGCTTTTTCTTCCTCTAATTCTCTGTCTTTAACTAATGTCTTTCTGAACCTCCCTCCTCCTCCTCTTCCTCCATCACAGCCACTCATTCTGCCCCCTCAGACCTCTCAGGCTATTTCCATTCTCTCTCTCTTCAAACATCAGTGATGTTGTGCTACAATACGTCTTAATGTGATTGAGAGCTGCTTCTAGGAAAGAGAGGAGGAGAGAGCGAGGATAGGAGCAAACAGGAGGCCCTGGCTGTCAGTCAGAGCCACTTAAGTATGTGGAGTCCTGGAGGGATTCTTGAAGCCATCGACCCATGTCAATAGCCTCTTCATTGATAAAAGCAGAGAGGAGGAGGAGGAGGGCGAGAAAGCACGGCACAGGTGAAACTGGGCATAGCTCAGCCCCAGTTAGAGAAGCCACTCGGCTAAACCTCTTTAACTCGTAGCTCTTTAAAAATGTCAACAGTTCAAGAAAGACAAACGGTACACAAATAATTAACACTTGTTAGGGTTAGGGTTAGCTCTTTTTGCATCATACTGAGGATCTATAGTTTACTAATGCTACATTTTTGCCACCAGCAGAGGTTAATGAACACCCAGGCTTTAGTTTGGTGGGAATCACCTTCAGCTCTGCGGCTCAGACTCTCAGCACAGCATCTAATGAAACTTTCACACTCCTGTCCGAGCGTCTCCCTCTGTACACATCAGAAACTGAAACTCTGAAACAGACCTGGAGCCACAAACAGAGGGTTTGTCGATATTTATTTCTATACCCTGTGTACAAGTCGGTTCAAAGAAGCTTATTTGCCTCCCAGGGGACAATTCAAGGTACATCGAGCAGCTGTACACACACACACACGCGCACACGCACACACACACACAGAACAGGTCTGATAAGAAGCAGGAATAAGAGTAGGACGCTGGCAGTATAAACATAAGCGGGGTCCATGTTCTCACATGGAAAACACACTCTTCCTCTGCTCTGCTTCTCTCGATCCTGTGAGCCAACGCAGACAGTTTAGACGGCTTACTCAGGCGTAAATTAGGCCTGTAAATTAGTCATCATTTCTAAGCATATCAGAGATTATTCCATCGACCAGTCATAGCCCAGATCCCACCCCTGGGGGCAGAAGGGGAGTAATCTAGAGAGCGATCTGCGTGAATGTGCAAACTGTGGAAGGAGCAAAGGCGTGAGGAGGGTGTAGTAGCGTATGGAGACGTATGGAACTGAGAGCCTTCTGCATTAGTGATGATTTCAAGACAGTACTGGCGTATAAAGTGAAACGTGCAAACGAGCTCCCTCAGAAACATGGATAAATCAGACGTGGATGTTGTTGTGAGGCAGACGGGATGATGTCATCAGAACTGGACGAAGCAGAGCAGCTGAGCTGCAGCTTGTCTGCTTCCCTCCTCCTCTCGTCCTGGTTGCATCCTCCCTCCATGGCGGCTCCGCAGCGTGTAGAGCAGCCCAGACAGTGATTGATCTGGCGTGGAGGCAGTCGTGGGCCCTCCTCCTCCTTCAGTGGTTATGAACATGAGGCGGGCTGCTCTTCATAGATTTTTAAATTAGTGTCAGCTTTGCCCCAAAGATGTGTTATTGACTGATGAAATAGAAACTGAGCTCCAAACACTCAGTCCTTCCCCAGAGTTTTCCCCAGCCTGGTAATTGAAAAAGTGTGAAGGGAGTGTGTTCAAGCGAGCGTGCAGCTGCTGTGTGTCTGTGCCTGTGTTTGTGATTTTATGTGTTTGTGCGCTCACAACTGTGCTCTTTATCTCTGCTGGAGAAAAATGCACAGTGCTCGCTGGAGTCAAGATTCGATTGAAGTATTGCATAGGAGATCTTTATCGCTCCACTCAGCCTCCCTGAAACACGAGTACTGTGTGCACCTTTAATCCTACCAATGCAGTCTGCCTCATGTAAGAGTAATACGACATCACACCTGAGCTGCTGCATATCCCAGCTCCTGATCGCTGTGCATGTGATGCTGTGAGCAAAGCTGCCGCGGCATCCACAGCGACTCTTAATAATACAGATGTAGCTATGAAAACGACTCCCCTTGTTTAAATCTACTGAAGAGCTTCACTAATACAGATTCATCACTGAGAAAGTACAACTTTAGAAGCAGGCTGCACTCGACTGTCTGCAGAATAATTCTGCTAAATCTATATAAACTACCAGAACAAAAAGATACCAGAACATTGAGAATTTCCTGTGCTGCAAAACCTTTAAACAATTATTTAACTGTCATAATAAAGAGACTTCTAGATGCTTTTGAAGTCCTGGTGTCATATCATTTAAAAATGTCTATCATTTAAAAGGTTCATTTTGTTTTTTGGTTTTTGCGAGACAAACATGTTTCTCTCTCATATGTAAAGAAAAGTTCCTATTAGCAGAATGTGCCCCTGTCTGGAATCAGCTGCTGATCATGCTGTTCTGTGTCTGTCTGTGTGTGTGTGTGTGTGTGTGTGTGTGTGTGTGTGTGTGTGTGTGTGTGTGTGCAGGCTCGGACATGGCCATCTTCTGCCTGCTGTGCGGGAAGCGTTTCCAGACCCAGACGGCGCTGCAGCAGCACATGGAGGTCCACGCCGGCGTCCGCAGCTACATCTGCAGCGAATGCAACCGGACCTTCCCCAGCCATACTGCACTCAAGCGCCACCTACGCTCACACACAGGTACGTCTGTGGCAGGGACCCTCCTGTCCAGGGAGCTCCAGCGGCACAGGGCCCCCCCAGACCAGGCGGGATGTGTAATCCTCCCCCTGGTGAATTGTGGGTCAGTCCAAGCCTCTGCTCCCATTTAACCCCAAATATCTGATCAAGTGACCCTGTGGGAGGCATGGGTGTGCAGCGGCTGATATTTTCACTGGAGCTGATGTCTGCCCCCCTCTAATGTCCACAAATAAGAGAGAGTCACAAACAGAGGAGGCTGGGAGGCAGAGTTCACACTCCCAGACAGGATTAGCAATCAGCTCCTCAGTTTAGCGCTCCACTGTGCCGCAGCGTGCACATTTACACTTTGTGCACGTCCGCTGTTCCCCGCTCATCTGGTTGGACGGTGCCTGCATTTCACCAGCTCGCCGTCTGTGACTGTACAGTTTAGTCTTATCAAAGTTTTAGTCTGATCAGATCAAATCGAGTCCAAATCACAGATACTCTTCTTTTCTCAGCATCTACAGCTCCGGTAAACGCAGCCGAGCTCATGACAGAGACGTGTTGATTACATGTTATTTTGGTTGTTCTGTCCTCGTGGACCTAGACTTTACACCCTCTCTGTGCTTTGGGTAAACCTGGCACCCTAAAAAAACCAGTGTCCTCGTAACGTAGTTAGATGGCTCCTCTCCTTGCTGCTTCCAAGAGTTTTTGTTTGTAAGGGATTCACTGCACGTCTGCACGACACAGGTCTGCTCAGAAGAAGTTTTTAGCTTCAGTAAAGTCTAGAAGCCACATGGCTAATTTACGTACACTGTTCAACCAGTGAGCTTCCATATATTTATTAAGGTAATAATATGTTTGACTTCAAACAAATTCAAGTAGAGGATCAAGGTTTTACTCAAGCTAGCTCTTGGATAGACTCTAGGTTGGACTTAGACAGAGAATGAATGAATGAATGAATGAATGAATGAATGAATGAATGAATGAATGAATGAATGAATGAATGAATGAATGAAGGGGTCAGAGTAGTAACGTGTGATTGACAGTCCAGAGGAGCCTCTCCAGGGTTTGTGATGACATCAGAGGTGAGAATCAGCACTAAAACAAGGATTGTGAGCTGTAAACATTTTACTGTGACCCCCTCCTGTAATGAACACCCACCTGTGCTTAAACACAGTCTCGGCGCTCTAATCATATATCATTATTCTGTTGCATAATTATGAGCGTAGATTACCATCTGGCCCCAGGTCCCCGGTCCCCAGAGCTGCGGCCCCAGCTTCCCTGCGTTGTTCCGACACGCTCCTGCTTTGTTGGGGCGTACGAGGAGATGCTCCGGCACAATGAGCGGCTGACGTGACAAAGGCCTTGAAGGGCGACCTGCTCTCATTACCTGATAATGAGGCTCCGCACGCACAACCTTAATTATTGCTGCAGACTTGGTGTTTACTGGCAGCACTCTCCCCGTCCCGTCCGCCTTGGGTTCATTCATCCCGTCACTCATCCAGCCTCAGCTGAAGTCTCAGAGCCTCCGTGGAGGCCGCGGCCTCGTTTCCCTCATGTGGAGAGTACAGTTAAGAGGGAACGACACAAATAATTAAAGCTGCTGCGTCCTCTCCTGCCAGCGAGGCTAACAAAACTATGGGCCAGCCAGAGAGGACAACCAGCCCCCCCCCCCCCTCTTTGTGCCAGAGGCTGCAGAGGCTTCAAAGCACATCTGTATGAAACACATTTTAGTGCCTTTCACTCTTCAACCGCTGAGAAATCCACACAAAGTTCAAACTCTGAGATTTTGTATTTTATCTTGAATCGTGAAATTTCCTATGAATGTTCTTTTTTTCCCTCGCCTCCATAAATATGCATCCTGGGTCTCTGAGGAATTAATTTCAGGTCTGCACATGGGAAGTTTCCTGTCTCTTACAGCAGCAGACAGCACAGTCTCCCACCTCCCGCCCTGGAGTATTACAGTAATGGATTACCTGACCATGAGACCAGTCTGTAGCTGCAGCTGTAGCTGTAGTGGGGGGGGGCTAGTAGAGAAAAGCCCCCCAGGAACCCGGCGGCCCTGGACAGGCATCATCAGGGACAAATATAGCTTACAGTATAATAGAAACTAAAGGGACGTGAGTGATGGCGGGCTCAGCTGAGTAAACAGCATTAATTCAGGTCAGGGCGAGATGAATCCTGCAGCAGTCAGACGCTTATTTACAGTGACGGTTTTGTTGTTGTTGCTGCTGCTGCTGCTGCTGCTGCTGTTGTTGTTGTTTTCTTCTTCAATCCGGCAGTAATTCTCTGCGTGCAGCCTCTCCGGCGAGGCGAGGCGAGGCCGGGGTACTAATACGTCCTATTGAGGGAGGCAGAGGTAGCCTGACGGATGCGGCTATTCACAGTGAGAGGCGAGAGGAGGGAAAAAAAGGAAAGAAGCATGACAGAATATGAACACATGGAAATGAATCCCATTTCACCAGCGAGGGATGGATGCCCCCCCCCGCCCCACTCTCTCTCTCTCTCTCTGTCTCTCTCTCGCCCAGCCGCCTGTCTGCGACCTTAAATAACAGTCTCACTGTCAGAGCCGATTTAGCTCACCAGCTCACGGATAAATATTTGAGACGAAAGGCAGCGAGATGAGAGCAGTCGGCCCTATTTACAAGTCAGGCGAAGACGCCATTAGTGTGTGATGGTGCTGGAGGTGGAGGGGGGGGGGGGGGGGGGGGGGGGGGGGGGCTGCTGCAGCCGCCTGTACAGTAGCGGGCGCACACATCTGCTCCGTCTCGCAGACATTGGAGAGGACAACGAGCGGCGGCTCTGATCCACCTGCCCACCCAGGCGACGCAAATGTCACCTCGGCTCGTTCTCCACAGCTCCAGATGAGGCTCCGCAGCCTCCATCCTCTTTGAACCTCATCCCACTGTGGGCGTGTGTTAAATCACAATTAGCCAGCCCGGGAAAGCAATCGTTTAAATATGATGTGGAGCCTTTTGTCGGGGGGATTATAAAGTCAGCAACTCACACAGCCGGCATGGGTGCCAGAAATAGGTCCTAATTTACCCTCAAAAAGAGAGAGAGAGAGAGAGAGAGAGAGCATGGTGTTCCTCTACATTTAGACTTTGATGTTAATAATCTCATTCACTCTTGTAACGAGGCAAAAATAGTGTTTGAGAAACGTGGTGATGCGAAGCAGCTTTCACCTGCGCGTCTGTCCGTCCACGCTCAGGGTGTCTCAGGACGTGAATCTGCATCCAGAGCAACAAAGAAACCGTTCAAAGATGCTGCATTCAAAGACCTTTACTGTCTGTCGCACGTACGAGGACATGCAGAAGAATCAATGTAAAAGAGAACCAAAAGTATAGATACACCAAGTAAGACAGAAACATATAGTCAGCCTATATCCCAAAGTGGCACCAAGCAGCTTTGGTTGAAAATGTTCAGTCTTTATTTGAAGAGATCCTGTAGAAGCTCCAACAAGCCGCTCCGAGTCGAGCTTCCTGGACGGCGTGACATCACTAGGTCTGATGCTGGACCGACATGGCTCAGCTACTGTTGATCCAGAAACACTTTCTCTCCTCGTCCCTTTTCATTTCTTCACACCCAGAATGATTCATCAAACGCACTTCAACCTTTTTTTTCTGAAACGTTGGAGCGAAAAGACATGAGTCAAGTGCAGCCTTGCAGATGAGTGTTGGGCTCGGAACGTTTCCCTGTGATTTCAGAATGATTACTGTAATATTCACTGATAATACTGACTATAAATACGTCTCTTCACCAGAAACCTGGAGCCTCTGCAGTGAAGTTGCAATAACATCTGAACCGCAGATTTTTCTGACACGTTATCTCACATTTGTTTTACGTCTAAACATATTTTTTTAGAGCGTACTCTAAAAGAAAAGACTCTTCATCAGCTGTAGTTCACTGGATGAGACGGTGCGTGACCTGCGTAGGTGTGAGCTGAGGCTGTGACAGGAAGCAGGAAGATCCTTCTGCTGCTCCTTCCTTCAGTTTCAGGGGACCAGGAAACTCCCATTCAGTAACAAACCACTCAAATTTACCTTTACGGTTTGGTCCCAACCTGTCGGAATGATGCGTGCGAGGCAGGAAGTTATAAATAAAAGGATGAAAAGGTCCCACAAATGCAAGAATCTGAACCAATAAATAACACAATCACAAGTTATTTAACCTGCCAAAAAACAGCCTCTACTAGTCTGGGTCTAAGCAAGCGTTGGGATGGAGGTGCCCGAGTCTGCTCGTACACGGAGCTGTTGGTGATTGTGTCTGACTCCGACACCTGTTGGACCATCTGCACTCACCTGGACTCTGTCAGGAAATGCATAGAAAACAACCAGTGGAGCTGCAAAGTTATATTCCCCCTAATAATGACATTTCAAGGTCAGAGAATTTAAGCATCACGCTTTTACGGTATCATTAATGAGGTTTAGCGGCCTAATGAGGCGTCTGTTTAACAGTAGCACACACACACACACACACACACACACACACACACACACACACACACACAATCTCAAAGTCACAGGTATTTTTCCCAGGACGCCATGAGAAATATCCACTGCTACCCAGTCATTCCCAGTATTCCAGACTAATTCCAGGAGACAGAGTGGCTTATCGCTTGTTTATCAGTATGTGTGTGTGTGTGTGTGTGTGTGTGTGTGTGTGTGTGTGTGTGTGTGTGTGTGTTGTATCGTCTAACAACAGGAAGCTGCACAAAAGCACTTTTATTACGTGCTTTTATTACGCACGCTTCATTTTACCTGAGTGGTCGCTTTTTATCTGTGGACGGCAGCCACTGACCCTGGATCAGTGTCGAGGGCCAGGAGGAGGAGGAACGAGACAAAAACAGGCGGATTTAACGCTGTGCATCTCAGCATCTTCATCATGTCATGTGTGCCTCGTCTCCCTCCTCTCCCTACCTGCAGCGCCTCTTTATTCTGTTTACACACGCTTAACACGCATGTATGTGCAGCTTCACACACACACACAAACACACAATGTGGGTTTATTACAGTGGCAGTCATGACAGCTGTGCTGGTCCCCCTTCTCTAACCACACTCTCTCCCTCACACACACACACACACACACACATACACACACACACACAGTCTCTTTACAGGCCAGGCCTTCATTAATATTCTGTTGTTGTGCACTGTCTGTGTGTAAGTGTCTGTGTGTGTGTGTGTGTGTGTGTGTGTGTGTGTGTGTGTGTGTGTGTGTGTGTGTGTGTGTGTGTGTGTGTGTGTTTTTAAACCCGGAGCCAATTTGCTGTCTGCTATGGCGGGGTGTTTTGTGTTCGCAGCTGTATTTGATAGTGCTACAGCCAGAGAGAGGGAGAGAGAGAGCGAGAGAGAGAGGACTGAATTGAATTTAGAGAGAGAGAGAATGAGCCAGTTCTGGAGCTGGCAGTGATGGAGCCCGGTGATTTACAGCCTCTTACCGTATATAATGAACACGCCCCGGGTGCCCATGGGCACAGGCACCCTCAGCAGGCCTGTGGGTTGTCAAAGGAGGTGATAGAGATGGGTGGGGCGGGCTGTAAATGTAAAGGGGTGCTGCTGACTGTGTGTGTGTGTGTGTGTGTGGGGATGGGAGTGGGAGGGGGTCAGGAGACGCAGGTGGTGATGCTCGGGGGCACCCAAGGGTCCACTCACCAGGCTGTGGTTCCACCTCACTGTGCCGGGTCCTCATCTGCGGCCTCGCTGCCATGTGCTCACAGCAGAGAGGAGGAGAAAAGAGCGAGGGAGCAAGGAATGAAGGGAGGAGGGAGAAATGAGGACAGAGGAGGAGGAGGAGGAGGAAGTAATAGTGGATGGACAGGGGACATGTCCCCATTATTCGCCAGCCGGCCCCCGTGAGAATATCCCAGCGAAATGAAGTCCTGTCTGGCCCTTTACATCCTCACAATGTGATTATAGAATTGTGTCTGATTTATTTAAAGCTCCCAGGCGTAGTTTCTGCACTTTGGCGTCCCCGAGTGGCTGGAGGAGACAGCACGCTCCAGCTGTAGTCACTGTACTGTTTGTCCCGCAGCAAAAACATGGAGTAGTCAGAGAAAATGTCTGGTTTCTGGACCCAGTCTAACCTTTCTCCACGATATGTGCAGCAGAACGACACTAGAATAGTTGTTTGACTGATATTTTTAGCTAGAATAACTTCAACATAACCCTCATTGACGAAGTCAAAATGCTCCAAGATTTCATCATAAAGATAAGTTTGAAAACTGGAGTAGAAACTGAGACAGATTCACTTTGAATGAGAGCGGCTCTAAAATGACTAAATGTACAAGTGTGTTGAACAGCCCGAATCTTAGTTCTGATTGTTTATGCGGGGTTCAGCTTGAGTCACTGTGAAATGAAACAAAATGGCTCCCGTTAATGTAAAGTGCATTCATTTTGCTGTGAGCGCTCAGAGGCATTAACTCTGCTTTATTCTTTGAAGCAAACAGAAATCAAAACACGTTTTATATTGAGGCGTAAAAACAAGCGCGCTCCTCTCACTAAATCCACATTTTTAATGTGGTTGTCGGGCAGCGCACGTTGGCAGAGCAACAGGACATTAGACGTAAATAACCCTCCACAGGCCTCCTCTGAGTATTAGCATCCCACTCGCCGTCTGATCGCAGGCCCTAATTAAAGGCAGGTGAATCTGAGCTCAATTATTATTCCTGCGGCGTTGCTGGAGCCCACCACGCTCCGTGATGGATTGTGATCTCTGCTGTGGTTGAAACGCTAGAAAGAGCACAATGTCTTACAGCGGGAGCCCCTGATAACTTCACGCAGACAAATAAAGACTGTCACTTTTATTGATTTTCACCCGGCCCCCACCCCCACCGCCACATACACCCACATCCCCTTCTCCATCCCTGTCTCAGTTTTATCCCCTCCTCTCGCACGCCTCCATCCCCATCAAAGCTTCCCTTTAATGGGAAAGCGTCCAGCATCACAGGGCATCCTACCCCCCCCCCCCCCACCTCCCCCTCCCCCCATGAAAGAGTAGCACACCCCAAAATGTGATCAGCATTTAAAGGCCGTCCACCTCTCTATCCTCCTCCTCCTCCTCCTCCTCTTCCTCCTCCCAACTAAACCAAATAAACACGTATACGCACGCACTGTATGCAGAGGCGCAGCGTCGGAGGTAAAATATGCAGCTGGGGGGGGGGGGGGGGGGGGTGATGGTGGGGGGGGTGTCTCTGAGCGGCGGCGGCGGCACGTAACCAGAAATGCAATTTATTCCCTGGCACGTTGCTGCTCGGACAGGCAGATAATGAAAGGCATAGGTCATCGATGGTGACTTAAACCTGCAGCGGTGGAGGGAAATACATTAATAAATATCCACAACATTACTTGGCTGCAGAGTGTAAGGGTAAGGTGGGGGGTGAGGGGGGGTAAGAGGGGGTGAGAGGGGGGGGGGTAAATGACGCAAGGAGCGGCCGCTCATCAAAAACCTGGAATACAATTAGTCTTTGGACTGGCGGCGAGAGCCTTCCTGCAAATCATAATATCCCTGATCACTGACACCTGAATATCCATTACAATGGCCCTGGGGGGGGGGGGGGGGGGGGGGGGGGCAGGGGGGAGTCCGGGCCCGCGGCCCCGGGGCCACCTCCTGACGCCTGTTGTCATTTTCATTCTGACTGTACATCCACCTCCAGCCTGACGTCTCAGAGCTCTGAGAGGAGCGCATGTTCAGCCAGGGTGCAGCACGACTCCTCATGAAATGTGAATGTCGCAGTACAAACTGTTCCTACATTCAGAAAAACCTCTCAAATGTCACCGTAAAGCATTATAACACTCTCCTGAGCTGCTCCTCCAGACGTGTCCATCTAGAAGCTGATCTCAAAGTGTGATGGAAACACTTTGTTCACATCTCCAGGTCACGTGACCTGACGTAGGGGTCACATGACCAGTTCCCTTCAGACCAGATGGACAGAGGAGGAGACTCAACTGTTTCTACATCTGATTCAAAGATCTAAGAAAACTATGTTCTGGACGTCCATCTTCCTCAGAGTGGAGGACCAGGACCACATGGTACCAGGGTTATTATGGGATGGAGCAGGACCACATGGTACCAGGGTTATTATGGGATGGAGCAGGACCACATGGTACCAGGGTTATTATGGGATGGACCGGGACCACATGGTACCAGGGTTATTATGGGATGGAGCAGGACCACATGGTACCAGGGTTATTATGGGATGGAACAGGACCACATGGTACCAGGGTTATTATAGGATGGAGCAGGAACACACTCTTCCTGGAGTTAATAGAGACACTTGACAGTAGCAGCATCTCGTGAAGTCGCTCTTCTTTCCCTGACAAAGTTACTGTTTTATGTTTTTGGTGAATGAATTTGTGTTTGTGAAAACTGAAAACAAGTGTAAAACTGAACTTGAAGATGTGAAACTGTAACATGCAGCTGTCTCAGCTGGACAGTTAATCACAGCACCACCTTCAGCAAACCAGACCTCCAGCCTCCGTAGGGACACATGAAGGTGATCGACGCTCTTACGCAGCAGTCAGAAGGATTTCATGATTCTAACATAATTACAACTCTAATTCAGGTGAAAAGAAATGAGTTGTTATTACAGCCAATATGAAGGATTCTTCATAGTGTAAAATGATGAGGCAGAGGAGGGAACAGACACAGACTGTGAATCCTGTTTGTTTACTGTCTGATTTGAGCATGAAAAACGCTGAAAATCCCTCTAAATGCTGGAGATGTAACAGTCGAAACCGAATCCATTCTTTTAAGTCACTGTATCTAAAACAGACAGAGACAAATTAAAGAGCAGATTAGAAGCGTGCGTGTGCGTATCCGTGAATGCATCCGTCAGGAGTGTTATGAGGCCGGGGCGTCCTGGTCAATACCGCAGCTCGCTGCCACAGACGAGCCGCAGCAGCCGGCAATTATTCAAGGCTTCGCACAAAGCAGGCGCCACAATGCAGGTGATTCGCAGAGAAAAACAAAAGATGTGATGCATTTGTCGGCTGGAATTAAAGCCGCGTGGCACGGGCATCCATTAGCTCCATTAGGGTGTAAAGCCTGTCGTGCTGGCATCAAAAAGAACACAGAGCGAGGAGACAGGCTGAGTGCTGAGCAACGTGGCTGCAGACGGGCCGAGCCCACACACACCAGAGCACTTCACCCCGTTCATTCAGGCGCCTTTTAACCTCTGCTGTGTTGTATAATGATAGTCTGAACCCGGATGCACAGCAGGGCCTCAAACATACTGTCCTCATGCTGTCCTTATAGTGTCCTCATAGTGTCCTCATAGTGGCCTCATAGTGTCCTCATAGTGGCCTCATAGTGTCCTCATAGTGGCCTCATAGTGTCCTCAAACTGTCCTTATAGTGGCCTCATAGTGTCCTCATACTGTCCTCATAGTGGCCTCATAGTGTCCTCATAGTGGCCTCATAGTGTCCTCATACTGTCCTCATAGTGGCCTCATAGTGTCCTCATAGTGTCCTCATAGTGTCCTCATAGTGGCCTCATAGTGGCCTCATGCTGTCCTCATCATGCATAAATGTCAGATTTTGAATTGCAGCTAAAAGAAACGTGTGAATCTGATCAAAGATGGAACATGTGAATCAAACTACAGCACCTCCCTCATTCAAAAATGGTGATTTGATTTCATCTGATTCTAGCTCCAATAAAAATAAAAGGCTGGAGGCTGGATGTGCAATATAAGGCTGGATGCGCACATAGTTCAACCGACAAAGTTTACATGTGGTTGCCAGATAAGCATGAAAAGGCACCAGATCTGTGTAGAAACAGTTTGTTATGTTATAATATTACCGTAGCTAGAAACAGGAGAACTGGGTTAAATACTCCACTCTGCCGTTCCTCTGGGTCTCCTGTGAAGCCTCCTGAGACCTCCCTGGATCTGAAGAGCTCTCTGCTGTCTGTCCGCTCCTCTCCACAGCCGGAGATCACCCGTACGAGTGTGAGTTCTGCGGGAGCTGCTTCCGAGACGAGAGCACGCTGAAGGGCCACAAACGCATCCACACCGGGGAGAAGCCCTACGAATGTAACGGCTGTGGGAAGAAGTTCAGCCTCAAGCACCAGCTGGAAACCCACTACCGAGTGCACACAGGTACCACGGCCTGTCTGTCTGTCTGTCTGTCTGTCTGTCTGTCTGTCTGTCTGTCTGTCTGTCTGTCTGTCTGTCTGTCTGTCTGTCTGTCTGTCTGTCTCAGACATGTTGGCAGCTCCAGCTCTATGTTGATAATGTAACAGGTTGCAGCATCTCACGGGTTGCCAGATAAGGTTTCAGTGCTAGCCTAGGCTCAGCAGTACCAAATCTGGCAGCCTGGTCCCATCATTCTATCTGATTAAACACTCTCTTTATATTTATTCTAAACTAACAATGTGTCCTCAGGCCTCAAGCTCATCTTATTCTCACAAAATCAGACAATTTACTTTCAATTTTCAGAACAGTTTTCAACCATAGATGCTACATTGGCATTTAACGAAAATAATCAACTGTGTTAAAAACACATAGAAACATGTAGATAAGCAAACGAGGTCCCAATATATACATTGTGTTTTGTATGCAGCTCTATATCTCGTGATATTAATAGAAGTGATAGTAACAGTGACGGGTCGATGGAACGCTGTGCAGCTCTGAAGGACTCGGATGTGGGGAAATCCAAGCGGTGCGGCTCAGTCCAGATGAATATCTCTGTTGCTGTGATACAGTAGACGGATGTCTCCGAAGCCCGGGTATTGATCCCGGTATATTTAGAGCCCCATAAAGATGTTGACACAGTGATAAGCTGGGTGCCCTGGAGAATGAGTGCACGCTACCAGGCCGACTGAGTGAGGATACCTCGAGTGCTCGCCAGGATGGCACCCGGCCAAGGCTTTATGCTTCCTCACCCGCTCTTTTTCTCCCTCACACACACACACACACACACACACACACACACACACACACACACGCACAGGCAGGCAGCAGTGCCCTCCCATCTCCCATTCAATAAGCCAGCTGTTAAGCCACACTATCAAGGCAGCCTGTCCAATAATTGGCTCCCCTCCGTCCACCCTTTCCCCTCTTTGCGTGGGGGAGGGGGCCGGCGTTAAGCCGCAGAGCAACAGCAGATAACAAGAGCAAGTGACAAGCTCACAGTCAAAGGCCACCTCGCACAAAAGGGAGCTGCTTGATGAATCATCGACATTGGCAACCTGCCCCCCCGTCCCTCGCCTGCTCCGCCGCCACCCCCCCCCTTCTCTCCACACATCCCAAATGCCAATGGCGGATCAATACCCGGGCCCCATTTGCAATTCATTATTAGCTGGTTATTTGAGTGGAGCCTGTTTACAGTGCAGTTATCAATAGCGGGCGAGCGGCCGTGTCCGCGCCGCTGCACCGTAAACACTCGCCGTCTTGCATCACGGCGCCGACACCGCGGCCGCTCGGCGCCGCAGGGGGGTCAAGGTGAGGGGGGGGGGGCAGCGAGGGACGACGCTCCTCCGAGGGACGACGCTCCTCTTCCTCCCTGCTGGGGGGCTGAAGACGGCCCGGTGACCTGTCCAGGTCCAGCCTCTCTCCAGTGCACACATAGTTAGGCTGAGAGCTGCAGCTGCTCATCACTCATGACAATACAACTATATTAATGATTATTATTTTGAATTCTTAATAACTTAAGTCAAATTGGGATCTTTTTTGTGACTGAAGATAGAATGTCACTGATGTGAGGACAAAAAACTCATTTGAAGCCAAAATCCCATGAATGGATGATACAGGTGGGAGAGGAGAAGCCTCTTCACTTCCTCTTTCTCTTCTTTCGTCTTCACTTCATTCTCCAGACTGTAGTCAAGACATCCGCAGATAGCGATAACCAAACCAGACTTTTTTTGCTCCTGGAGCGTCTCCAGTTGAAGCTTTGAGATCGTCCTCTGCCTTTTCTATCTTTCTTTCTTCTTCCCCTTCAAACGTCTTGTGTGACAGTGAGAGGAGGCTGCGGAGGCTCCGCCCACACACGTGAGCCGCCCGCCGCTGAAAGGTGACAGGCAGCGCGGGGCCAGATCACTTCCGACAGCTCATTTCAAATGCCATTGGTAAAGGTCAGCATTTACATGTCTAATTTGCGTCTGGCGGCTGGAGCGCTGGCGGATTATTCCCCGCCATCACTCAAATCATTAGCACGTTTAGGACGGGGCCGCGGCTGAATTGAAATGTGCCCGCCTGCATAAAGCAGCGGCTCCGGAGCCGGAGCAGACCACGGCTTTGATTTATGACACCTCCAGGAGCTCAGCGACACGCAGCCCCCCTCCAGAGATGAGCTGATCACATGACGTTTCCAAAGGGAAAAAATGTCACATTTTCCTGGAATCTTGAACCCGACTTCTTAGATTGTTCCGATCACTCTGTTTATACGTCCTATTGTGTCCGTCGTTCCCACTATGTGAAACAACCTGGGTGGGTTATTGGTGTGATGTGGGAAATAAGCACATCCTGTGTGTGTGTGTGTGTGTGTATATGTGTGTATATGTGTGTGTGTGTGTGTGTGTGTGTGTGAACCTCCCAGCTGTCACACATCATGACTCCGGAGCATTTGCTTTTCGAGACGGGAAAGAGCTCTAAAGCAGGTTTACTGTCTGCATGCTTCAGAGGCAGCATGTGGGGCCAGACAGAGAAACCCTCGGATGCTTCTGGAATCCCGATACAGTGGAGCTTTTAATGGAGGCCGTAATGAGAATTGACAAAGACGGAACACAAAGGATTTTCATCCCCTCGACCTCAGGAATAATTAGAGGAGCGCTCGTCAGCCGCTGCAGCGAAGATGTGATGGAGCTGATGTTTTCAGATGGAGGAAACAGTTCAAATACTTACACAATACTCACACAATGTACTGTACTGTAGTACTCACATGATGTGAGTAGAGTCTAATACCTTTATAGAGGTGTTGTCTTTACTGCCGCCTGCTGCTCAGGAGCCAGGCTGGATCTCTCTCCTGGGTCTCTCTTCTGTCATTATCATCATGGCGGGGTGGGCCTGGTGAGGGGGGGGGGGGGGGGGGGGGGGGGGGGGGGGGTGAATAATCCTAATATAAACTGTAGTAACAATGCTAAGAGAAATAAAGAAAGCAAAGAGATTATGACAAAACTTGAATTTCTATTAACTTCTTTTTGCTCCAATTCAAATTCCACTTCATCATCTTTGTTGGTTTGAGCCAATTCAATTAAAACTCCCACCCAGGAGCTGAATGAAGGCCAGTTCTTAACGGCTGGTTCTGCTTTTGGAGACGACAGTGTGAATGAATTTATTGTGAGGATGAGATGAGAAACGCCACTTCCTTCCTCCTGCTAATTCTCTTCTATCGGATGTTTTTCTACATGAAACACGCGACGCAACGTCTCCCCCTGTGTCGTCCTCAGGTGAGAAGCCATTCGAGTGCAAGCTGTGCCACCAGCGATCCAGGGACTACTCGGCCATGATCAAGCACCTGCGCACCCACAACGGCGCCTCGCCCTACCAATGCACCATCTGCCTGGAGTACTGCCCCAGCCTGTCAGCCATGCAGAAGCACATGAAGGGCCACAAGCCCGAAGACATCCCCCCAGACTGGCGCATAGAGAAGACCTACCTGTACCTCTGCTACGTCTGAGGCCCTTCTGAGGAGAGCGGAGGAAGGAAGAGCTGGAGGGTGGAGGGAGGGGGAGGTACGTGAGGTGACCTAGAGGAGAGGTGAGGGGAATGTATGGAGAGGAGGAGGAGAGGAGGAGGAGGAGAAGGAGGAGGCTGTGATGGAGTGTTGACCATTGAGGAATGTCAACGGGATGAGACTTGAAAGCAGGAGCGTTTTGGTTTTCTCTCTTTTTATTTTTCTTTACATGCAAAAGGCGGCGACGAGCGACGGGGGTTTGGAGGGTGGTGATGATTTGATGGGACAAAAAAAAAAGTGGTGAGAAGAGGAAGACTTGGACACGGAGAGAGACTCTCCATCATTGTTCGGATTCACCGGGTCATTCACTACATCCGCAACTGTTGTTGTTGTTGTTGTTGTTGTTGATGTTGATGTTTCAGGTCATTTCACGCAGAGCAAAACGAGCTGCACGGAAGTGACTGTGACTGGATGCTGCTGCACAGTCGGGCCAGGTTCTGGAGGCTAGCGGGCCAGGTTCTGGAGGCTAGCGAGCCAGGTTCTGGAGGCTAGCGGGCCGGGTTCTGGAGGCTAGCGGGCCGGGTTCTGGAGGCTAGCGGGCCGGGTTCTGGAGGCTAGCGGGCCAGGTTCTGGAGGCTAGCGGGCCGGGTTCTGGAGGCTAGCGAGCCGGGTTCTGGAGGCTAGCGAGCCGGGTTCTGGAGGCTAGCGGGCCAGGTTCTGGAGGCTAGCACGCCACCTCCTCGCACCCCTACGACCAGACAGGACCCAGCGTTTCGTTGTTCTGCTTTGGCTCTCGGTTTGTTTACATTCGTCCTGTTTGGTCGTCGTTTATTTGGATCACATGCGGAACATGTGAACGCAGGTTTATCAGTTCAGGCGTTTTTAGTTTGTCATCTCACGGCTTCTTACGTAAGACTCGACACCGTCTCGTCGTGGCCGAGAATCTTAAGACGGACTCAAGCCAGAGCGAAGTCATGGTGAAGGTAAACTCCTCGATATCAGTCAAAGACACGCACACTTCATCCATCAGTGGCTGAGTCCTTCCTGTGTCATGTGGTGGACACACATCATCCTGGAAACCCACCAGCTCAACACAACACACACACACACACACACACACACACACACACACACACGTTGGAGGCGTGCTAGCCCCTGAGAACCAGCAGCGGAGCCGGTCGACGTGTGCAGTCGAAACAGTTGAACTGGGTGAGTTGGAGCGCTGAAGACACCGCTAACCAAGCACCCGGCTGTGAGGTTATGGGGGGGGGGGGTATTAGTGCTGCTCTTTATTGTCGGAGGTCTCCCTCCCCCGGTTTTCTCAGTAGTAGTCTTCCTGGTTCTGCATCTTGTGTCAGACGAGGGCTGGAGAAAAGTCGAGTCACCACTGGCCACCCAACGGCTCTCCCCAGAGAGCCAAAGGCTAACTTTCGTCACTTTTACATCTTAAGTTTTTGTCATTTTGTTTTTGTTTTTTTGTTGTTTTTTTTAGCTCTGCATCGTAGTTTATCATGGCTTGATTGCACAGGTAAAAAACAAATTCACGACAACAGTCTCTGTTTGAAGTCAGCAAGTTATATTGTTTCTCATTAACTCTCTATTACAGTACGCCACGTTTAAAGCCAGCCTGACCACCTACCCAGCAGTAATAACCACCGGATCGCATTTATCCATGTACATTAACCAGTGAACTGTCGCTATTGCACACTAACCATGAACTACACACAAACTGACAGACAAACAGTTAACACTCTGACCACAACAGATCTGTCCTTTCACCACAGACGGTGGAAAAAAAGAAACAATAATGGGGAAAAAAAGGTTCAAAGCGCTGCTTTCCATGGGAGTCCTGTGGCTTCGACTGCTTGTTGTCGTGAATGTTGAGGAAGTGCTGGGAACGCCTCGGGCTCCACTGTTATATGGCATCAAAACGTGAATGTGAAAGACTGTGAGCCGGGTCCAGACGCAGGTCCACGCTGCCTTTCACCGGGAGCCTGCAGAAGTCTACGAGTCCCACCTCCGAGCTTTGCTCCCACTACGCTAGGTTAGCCGTGAGCTAACGGCGGAAAAACGCATCTGATCCTTCGATCTGCCACGTTTTGATATTTAAAATGCTCCATCAAAAACTGTGAGGCCACCAGATCTTCCCTCTGCAGGGGATGTTTGTCTGAGACCGAGGTGGGAATCTTAGGCCTCGTGGTCGAGTCCTGAGCAGATGAGGCACAGTGTTTAAATAGTGCATGTTCCTAAATCTATTTGCACTGATATGAATGGAGTTGAAGGAGGAGAAGCGGAGAATTGGATGTAGCCGCTGAGAGTGGGAGCCTTTGCTCAATTATTCACCAAGAACCATCGACTTCTATTTGATGCGAAGAGTGTTAAGAGTAGCGTGCAACAACAACTGGGGAGAATCAGAGCAACTCTTAACACTTTCCAAAAGAAAAAGTCAGGACTGGAGGTGGGAATGTCTGGCCGTCTGAGGCCGGTGGGGGCAGCGTGGGCTCGGACCCAGAGCTCCACCATGGAGCATCGCTGCGTGTCTGAGGCCGCTGGGAAAGGGGGAAATCACTGATGGGACGAGACGTGGCCCAGCAGCTTTAGGGGGCGACCAGTAAGACGACAGAATAAATCAACTCTCTCTCTGTGGTTTTGTTCCCTGTGCTTCGTCTCTCTCGTCTCCTGTCGTTGTTGCTGTCGTCGTTGCTGTCGTTGTTGTTATTATTGACCTTGAGTTTGATCTCAACACATCGTACTTGAATTACCTCGTTTTGTGACCTCATGTTGCTTGTGTATTTTAATTTTCCCTTTTGTTTCTTTTTTTTGTTCATGAGTGTTTATGTTGAAAAGATGCATTGCACAACACAATGAAGCAATGTGTGTACGCAGATAAAAAAGTTAAGTGCCACGGTGAAGAGATTTCGTTGTTTTCTAATGTTGTGTATTTCTTTTGTGCATTACTTGTTACCAAACTTGGTATTATTAACCCCGCTTGTTAATGAGCCGGAAGGTTTGGTCTTTTTTTTTTTGTTATAAAAGCTACCTCTAAGTTGTTTTCATTTTCTGGCAAAAGCACATTTTTCGTGTGTTTGTTTTGTGTTTTGCATTATTTCATCATTGCTACTTCATCTCATGCTTTTTTTTTTTCAAAAGTTGATTTATGATTGTCTGTGTTTTTACGCAAAATGTATATAAAAGGGTAAGAGATAACAAAAGTAGAGGTTAATAGGATTTGAAGTCATTCAAATGGATGTTTATTCTTCTCTTATAGTCTCCCCCTGCGCCTCCAACCACAGACGAGCAGAGGAAAAAAAAAAAAAGCAATTTTAAAGCCTTAAGTGATGAGCAAGAGGGATGTGGCAGATAAGAGGAAGTACTATTGCTTTTTAAAAGGGTTTAAAAACAAGAATTTAAACTTGAAAATATGTGAATAGAAGTGTAGTTTTGTAATGTGAAAAAAAAGCAAAAAAAAAAAAACGATTTCAAAAATAGAAAAAAACACATAAAGGAAGGTTCATGACACGCGCTGAGCCGCCGGGACAGGTCATGTGATGCTGTGATGCAGAGTGCGTTGGACAATTGGAGCTGCAAGTGGTAATAATCACCAAACCTAAAAAAAAGAGAAAAAGAAAAAGCAGGAGGTTAAAAATCGAGGTCCTCTCGGCCAACAGAGCTCCGCTGACAAACAAGCATATTCCTGAACAAGAGCCAACAGAGGCAATTTGATATATAAAAATTGTGATATTTTTGTATTGAGTGTCAGTCCTTTTTCCATTTGTGGAGGGTTACAGCAGGGCACAAATATTTGTATTTCTTTTTCTTTTTTTACCTGTTTTATTTCCTCTCTCTCTCTGGGTGTGAATCATTTTTGCCTTTGCTCCTCTTTGATATCGTTGGACAAAAAAAAAAAATCATGTGTGTGAAAACATATTGTAATAATAAGTGTCGCTTTTCTGGATGTCAATTGCATTGTAGGGTGAAGGACTAAAAATCTATCCCGCCACAAAAATCTACGAGTGTGTGTACGTGACGACGTTAAAGAAGAAAAAGAACAAAAAAAACTGAGAAAAAAAAGGAAAAAAAAACGATGATAAAACACAGGACGGCAGGGGGATGCTGCCAAACTGACCAATTAGTACTTGTCATTCACAATTTTTCAATCAAACTTGACTGTCGACATTATTTTTTTGTTGTTTTTAATTTTTTTTTGTATTTGGACAAAAAAAAAGAAGAATAAGAAGAAGGGATGGTATATCCCGTGGTGTCTTGCCATTTTATTCTCAAACACTGTGAGCTGAGGGGCTTTTTCACCCTCGTATAAGATCCACCCACTATGATATATATCTCTATATATATATATATATAGCAGTCACGGCTCAGTGTCAACCACCACAATGCAAGAGCTGATCGGTTACATTACTCCTACCATCGTCCTCTGAATGTTTTCTACTTTCTCGTGCGGGTGAAAGAGTGTGTTACAGGAGTGTGTCACTATGTGTGTTTGGTACGCGTGTGTGTGCGTGTATTAGTGGAAAAATGCACTAATCAGATCAGATACAAAATAAAAATGATATTCTATGCCACTTTTTTTTCTCTATGTTGGAAAAAAATATATATATATACATTTGGCATCGTTCTAGTTCTTCCCTCAGTGTTCTTCCGATGTTTCTGTACTATCTTTGTGCCTAAAAATGGAATTTGTTCGACAAAAATATCCATCTATATCTGCTTAGTTTCTGTATTTTCAGAAGAAAATAAAATGGTGTCTCCAGCACCCTAGGGATGTCATGACGCTCAAATTGACCTGATTTTCTTTTCCCATTTTGTTTTTTTTGTTGTTTTTGTTTTTTTTATGAAATCCTGAATAGAGCAGGGCTTCTTTTCCAAGGACTGCAATAAAACCCTTATTGAAGACAGCGACTATTCTTAGGCCGTACTCTGTGATTGGCAGCCAACTGCTTTCATTTAGCGACACAAAAAAAAAGAAAAAAAAAACGAAGCGTGAGGAAATTCTACTGGAATCCAGACAGGCTGCGTCGGGTGAAACTTGCTTCTGGGACAAAATTGGCCTCATTCGACTGTTTTAGTTGGTTTTTCTATTCTGCCAGCAGGTGAAGCCCGCCGTCTATCTGCTCCTCCGCTCACGTTGTTTCTTCTGTTTTTTCCCCCATTTTTTATTTTTGTCGGCAACGGGTTTGCTGACGAGAACTTTGTATCGCTCTTGAGAGAATTAAGAAAAGAAGTCAAACCTCCGTTTGGGCAGGTTGGGCGCAGACGCCGTTCTGCTTCGCTTCGTACATTTTTTTTTTAAGTACTTTTTTCGTATCTACTTAAACGCATTTAGAGAAGGGGGGGGGGGGGTGGGGGCGGGGGGCGTAACATTCGTCAGAGAGGAATCATGGCATCCCTGGAGCTGGCACTCTGTGTTTTGGTGTGGTGTTTCTAGAACAACGTAGCCATTTCATGCAGTGTTGCAAATGCATGTGCCATCGAGGTCTAGACTAAAAACTGTTTGAGTAACAAAGCACCAAGACATTGTATTTTTTTATATTAGCACTGAGGACCAACTGCCCTGTCGGACCAAGCATAACAAAGCTTTTTATGTAACGAAGCTTTTCTGTCTTTCCCTGGCTTGTCTGTCTGTGCTACTTCTCTCCTCCATTGTTGTGACAGCACAAGTGCCAGTTAAGTTGCTCTGTATTAAGAAAATAGTGTTTTTATTATGATTTGAATTGTTATAGTTTTTGTCTACCTCAGCACCTAATCTTAGCCTAATCTTAGAAGGTGCCCAATTATATTTTTATTTTTTTTCTTTATTTCGTTCTCTTATTGTTGTCAGTTGTATGATTGATTTTTTTTTTTTGAAAATTTGCATTAGAGCTTTGCAAAGGTCCTTTGTCTTTTCCAGCGACAACGTGCTATTTTCCCCCCTGTGGCAGTACGTTTCCTGTTAAGCTGTGCCACCGATCTATAGCCACCGTCTGTTGATATAGAGGTTGTTCTTTTTTCGTTTCTTTCCATGTAGAATCAGACACCTCTCTTTGTAACATTTCAGTGTTCTCTGATGGAGTGTGAAAAAAAATAAAAAGGAAAAATAAAAGATTTAATGCTGCAGGTTCTCTTCTCCATGTTGTCACTAAAGTCATTGTTGTGCCTTTGATATAGTGGAAAATATAAAGAAAATCTCTTTTTTTAACATCCTACTAACGCTAGATTGTTTTTTTTGTAGTGGAATTTTTTGTATTTTTATTTATGAGTATCATAATAAAAATCAAACCACGATGTTGGGTTGTATACTTTCAATCTGCGGATAGAACAAAAATAAAACCTGGACTTGCTGTCTGTTTTAGCGCTCTGGCCTGCTATTTGTTGAACATTTTTTGAGATCAGAAGATGAGAATAGGATAAAAAAAATATGTATCAGCTGATAAGAATAATACTTATACTATATACATATAGTGCAGAATCAAATTAAAACTGCTATAGTTTCAGCTACCTTAAACTATTCATTTTCTGCATAAAAAGACAAATAAATCCCTGTTTGATACTAAATAGTTTTAAGAAATGTTCAGGATGTCACCATCTTATCGAAGCATCTTTAATAACTGTCTCTTATTTTGTTTAGACAGCAGACGCATGACAACAGCAGTAGAAACCAACAGATCAGATCAAACGTAAACGTCTGATTTTGTCTGGTTGTAGAGTTAGGCCTGAACACGGGCTGCAAGCAGCCGAGGATGTGACGTTAAACAGCTTGACCTGCTGCGTCTGATCGTGTTTCTACGACTCCACGCGCTCCTCCGCCGCCCGTCTCCTCCACCCGTCTCCTCGCCAGCTCCTCCGCCCCCCCCCCACACCCCCCCACAGCAACACTGGCGCGCCGCTCTTTGTTTTACTGACAGGTGAGGGAGCAAACATCCACCACGTTCAGTTCAGCTGCTACTGTAGGACTCAGGCGTGACAAACAGCGAAGCCCGGTTTAAAAGAATCTGCATTTTAAAAGGTGAGTTGTCCCAGCGCCACAGCAGGAGCAGATTCACACGTCAGTCTTCAGCCAAAGATGGCGCCAAGCTGCACTGGAACCAACCACCAGGCCGTGGAAAAGTACCAGACCTCACAGAAATAATCATAACAATTGATTATCATTGTATTGTATTGACATGAACAGACATTTCATTTTGAAAAGTGTTTTATTTTGAAAATAGCTGGATCTGCAGTCAAGAGCAAGCCCACAAGCTATCAATATGTATGAAAAATAAAAGCATTGTCAATGAAATCATTCTAGAAAAAATACATGGATGGAGCTGGGAACCCTCATGACCTCGCTGGTCGTCTGTGCAGGCATTAACATACGACCCAGTGGAGCGGATGGGACCCACTGGCGTGACGCAGCAGCTATTGGCCTATTTCAGCCTTTCTATCAGCCTATTTCAGGCTGTGAGAGACTAAAAAACATGGTGGTCATCTCCAATTTTCCAGTGTAAAATGCAATATTTTGAGGTGGTTATGAACATGTATTTTGATTACTTTTTCAGATCTTTCTACTGCCACTGAGGTGGTTGCTAAGGACACTCAGTCCGGTCCTCTGACCTTCACTATCTCTCAGTTTGCAAGGTACAAATGACCTCTGGTTTTAGTGAAGAAACAAGAAGCAGTTTCACTTTTAATTTAGGGATTAAGGGATTATACCGAGTTTATGTATGGAAGCTAAACGTGTAGCAGTGTCAAGTCGGATGTTTTATTTTGAAAATGCCTGACGTACTTGCTGTATACTTCCGGCTAACGTACTGCTAAATTTGACCGTGGCAGTAGTCACTAAATGAGTAGTCTCTCAGCGCAACCAATCATTGTCATTGCGTTTTAATGGCTTTTCAACCTAGATTAGTATGAAAATTAGTGATGTGGTTTACCGCACAGCTAATGTGTAGTTAGCGGCGTGCTAATGCTAGCGCAGACCGTGTTACGCTATGAAGCAATACAGAACCACTCAAAGTATTCCGCCCCGCCCATTCTAACGGTGTATTTGTGAACTTCCGGTCAGCTAGTTCCGGTTAGCTTTTCTAGATGATCTGAAGATGGATGTTAGCTGGGTAGAGATGACCAATGCTGTTTGAACCCGAACAGAGTGGACTGACAATATGAGGGTCTGTGTTTCATTAACATCTTTTTGTTTATTTTTTGTTTTTTTATGAAACAGGTAATCTCATTGGTCTGATATACGTTCTACGTTCTCATCTTTTAAACGTGAAGGAGAACCACACATCTAGACTGTTATTCAACAAAGCTGTTATTCAAAAATGTCTTCTTCTATTGTGAAAAGAGTTGATGTATGTGTGACCCCTGTACTATGTCAACCTGTGAACGAGATCATAAATAAACTAATGATCTAATGCTGCCTTTTTATGTTTGTGAAATAATATTACATTACATGTACATTTTGCTGAAGTTTTATGCTTATATGAATGTCATTGTTCATAAAATGCTCAGTGAAAAAAGAAAAATAAAAAAATAAAAAATAATGATTCATTTTATGGTTTCACATTCTCCTTCATTGATTCAAGAGTTTTTATTGTTGTTCCAGCATTCATGTGAGAATATGAGAATAAAATTAAATTTGTTACTGAGGTCCCATTAGAGGCCCATAAGTAAACATAATAAATGATAATAATAGTGCAAGCAGTGATAATAAAGGTGATAAAATAGGGCAGGTAAATCTAACGAGAGGCAGGTAAATCTAACGAGAGGCAGGTAAGATCTAACAAAAGTGAAGATAATAGAACAAGAGGATAGAATGATGTGCAAAAATCAGAAAATAGATAAGATATATATCTACACCTACATGTCATATATCATATCATATATCATATATATCATATGTATGAAATGTTTGTTTCTGAAAGTTTCAACCAAACTATTCCAGGAAATTCTGAGCACTATCACACAGAGTGAGTTAGTCCAGAATCTCTGTGAAGCCCAGAGTTGTAAATATTACTGAGTGACGATAGGATCAGGGAAACCTAAGTGAAAAACAGAGAGAGCTGAGTAGAGAAGTGTTCCACTCACTTTCATTTTATGATGTGAAAGAGCGGGGCTCAGGTCTGGCCTGTCAGCTCTGTGTTGTGCTCCTCCTAATGCTCCTGTGAATGGAGTCAGGGAGCTGATGGAGCTGGCCGTGCTCGCCGCTGTGATCCGCCTCCTGTAAAGCTCATTTCTGTCACATCCACGGCGTCTGACTGCTGCAGACAAAGCTGCCGCGTCTGCTCATTTCCTGCGAGCGCCGCTCAGGATCTGATTGACTTCAGCGGATTGGAAACTAATGAGGCAGCGCTCGCTCTCCTGCTCCACGTGTGCGCTCGCTCTCTGCCAGGCTCCGCTCCCACAATGCATTGCTGCTCCACGCTTTGTTGATTTAGGCTTTTTGGGAGAAAACAAAAACAGGAAATGAGAGAAAAAGCCTCTCATTGTTCCTGGTTTTTGTGGAACTCGTTGCTTTGGTGTGACTTTGATCTTATTTTGGGGGAATTAGGAAGGAAGGTTTGGGGGGGCGGGGGGGTGCTTGGTGGGCAACATGAGTCTTTGTGCTGCAGCGCTGATCTATGACCTACATACTCATAGGCTGCAGACACACTGATCCTGAGCTGAAACATCTGATGATGAATCTATATACAGCAAGATGCAAGCAAGCAGCACGCAAGCAGCAAGCATGAAGCCAGGTGAAAGGCACCAGATCTGTGCAGAAACTAACCCTAATATGAAAAGGATGTAAAATCTTGCAGTGGCCAGTCGCTGAAAAATGGACAGAAAAGACAAAGGAGCAAGAATGCAAACACTGGTCGTGTTGCTAAAAGATCAGAGAGGTATGAAGGAGGCAGATCATTTAAAGAAGATCAAAAATATAAACTCAATCCTTAAAAAAAGCATTAAATTCACTTCAAGCAGCTTGAAAGGAGGATGTTAGACGAGCATCCTCTCCACTTTCGATCAGTTCATTTAGCTGAGCCGTCTCTGCAGCTAGTGCAGATCAAAGAGCTTTACATTAAAGAGGCAAAATGAAGGAGAACATCCCTGCACCAACCCACAAACAGGAGACCAAACAGCAGAAGGTGCTAATGAGCAGAGACATCCATGCGTGAAAAAAAAACATTAAAAACCAAATAAACTGAAACTAAAAATGAAAGCAAAGAAAACAACCCCAGACCCACTCAGGTCACTCTGTCTTCACTCTCATCCTTCAATAAACTCAGTTTCTGCCCCTCAGAGGTGAAGAAATTTCTGTAATGATTCTGAAGATCTCTCCATCCACTCTGACTGGATGGTTCCAGTTCCACTCATGGTTCCTGATGCAACAGGTTCAGTCCTGGACAACGAGACACTGAACACAGTGACAGACTCTGGAGGACCAAGCAGCTGTGTTGCCCATGTGCTGAAGTTTGCAGATGCTGTTTCTGTGTAATCATTTACATTCACTTGAACAACAGCAGAATTAGTAGCTGAATTACTGCCAAGCTGAATCTACAGTGACAGATGAAATGTTTGAAGAAGAAGCAACTCATTAATGCAAAAATGAATGCAACGCATCATTTTGCATAACAAGTGTAGTTCTGATTAAAAATGTGTTATATTTAATGTGAAATCTGTGCAAGTTCCACACTGGAAGACTCACTGCTGCTGCATTTATTAGACCACACAGATTTCTTCTTTTTTTTATTCCAGTCTGAAGAATTTATTCATTTTTGGTATAATTGAAATTGTCCTTCACCATTGCTTGAATAGCTTTAAATTAAGTTACTAGGACACCTCTTTTGGGTCCTGAATAATTAAAGTCAGATTTTTCACCATTTGTAGATACGTCTTATTACTCCCTCACTTCTTCACCGTCATTTTCCAACTTTCATGCTCCAGCCAGGGCCTGTCAGGGCCTGTACCTGCAGTCCAGTCAGACTCTGTGTGTGTGACTGCTCAGCTGATCAGCTGCAGGCAGCAGTGGCGCTGCTGGCCGTGCTGCCCCCCTCTGGCCGCCACGGGAACTGCGTCAGTGAGGTCAGTGAGGGAGCGGCTGCTTGTTATTGATCACCAGCGCGTTTCTATCGGAGCCTGAATGCTCTTTAACACCGTGAGGCTCTGGATAAACAGCAGACTGGCAGCGGCTTGTTGACGCATCATCAATTTCACAATTAATAAACATTTACAGCCTCAATTATGCCGTGTTGAATCAGATTTTATTCCTTCATTTATTTATTTATTTATTCATTTATTTATTTCATTGGCCTGTGGCTGTTTTAATGACTTGTGAGATGAAAACGCTGAAGGCCAGAAGTGCAGAAATCCACGTGGACTAATTAAATAAGAGGCGAGGCTTTATTACCTTAAAATCATACAAATGAAAAGGAGACAAAGTTCAATTAAATCTTTTTTTCTGTTTTGTAGTTACATTAGAAAATTAAAATCCTCCACAGGGATGAGAATGAGTCAATAATGACCCAATAAGATTTTATTTAAAATGAGTTTTAATAACATAGAATTAATAGGAGTCACAATTTTGTTAAATTATAACTCCTTCATTCTGGATATTTAATTAGATTTCAAAATTCGTTTGCACAGCAACACAACTAAGCACAAGATAAGAATCCAATTAAAAACTTCACCTCACACTCACTCAAACGCTGTTAAATCACATTGAAAACTGTAGCTGCAACGAGGAGAAACAGCCACACAGGTCTGCATCCTTTCACCTCCACACCTTTTATTTAGTATTACATGAAAATAAACAAATCATTTGCATCTTTAACAACATTCATAATGAATCAAACTTCACCCTGAACGTGCAATCAGAAGTTTTAAACATGTAGCAACACAATTACTCACTTCTTAGTTTATGAAGCTGGGTAAATATTTTATTTCACGGTCATGCAGATGCTTTAGAAATTAAATTAAAACTTGAAAATATTTCTGCTGATAAAGTCCAAAATGCTGCAGAACAACAAAGTGAAAGCAAACAAACGAGCGCTTTGTTTCATCCACCTCCAGCAGGGGGCGATGCTAAACAAACAGGTGTCGTAGCGCTTCTTTGTCAAAACTTAAACAAACTCCATGAATCGTAACAAACTCCATAAGTCTCACCAACGCAGCTCAGCTTTGCTATGAAAGAGTGACTCCACTTATTATACACATGTAGTTCATTTAAAGGCAGCACTGTCACACCTCGGGGACTCGCTAATATACACAGACCGACAGACATTGTGTGGGTTAAATACTGTTTTTGTTTTTTTTTCCATTTTGTTTTGTTTTGCTTTTTTACATGTAAACTGTGAAACGTACAGAAAAAAGTTTACACTCCCACCATCTGTTCATACAGTTAAGTTCATAGTTTATTTTTATGTATAATCAGAGAAGTTCACACTGATGCTTTACAGATCTGGCATCCTTCTTGCTTTCATATGTGATGGCTGGCTGTCTCGCCTCCCTCTCACATGAATGATCACGTGACTTCATGTCTTGCTAACTAACTGGACTTACCACATCATTGTTCACACCCAGCCGTGTAGAGTAAATATTTGATCAGATACTGAGGAGGAACCAGGAGTCTGGACAGTCGCGTACCCTCATTTACCTGTTTCTCTCTGTTGGAAGCCGAACGTCACGTTCTGTCTCTGCTCAGCTTCACCAGGTTTTTAGCAGCATTTCAACATTAAACATTTGTACGAACATAAATGGAAACATGATGATGTCATGGGACCTGCTGTACATCTTTGTCTGGTTACGGTCAGAAAAGCCAAGGTCAAAGCGTTTTTTTTTCATTCTCCGCCTCCTTTGAGGCTGATTTACAGCTGCAGATGTGAGCACGCACCCATGTGTTGCATCAGTTGCCATGGAGATTAAGCCGGGTTAGAAGACGACACCGTTTATGTACATGTAAGAGTAATGAAGGCGGTTCTCTCAGCTGAGATCAGCTCACAAAGCCCTGACAGCCTCCCCAGCTGCACCCACACCTCTGAACCTCTAAAGTGATGAAGATATGATACTGTGTGCAGGGATATCATAGCAAACCCCGTGTTTACACTGGAGGTGGCTCTGTGATCCTCCTCCGCCACAGACCCAGTGACCCCAGCCTGCAGGACTCGTGCTCTCGGTGTGCTGCCGGGGCTCAGGCCACCTGCCACACGGACCAGAGCGTGCCCAGCGTGATGCTGTAGGCCACCATGGCCACCAGGTAGACCCTGAAGAGGAGCACGTCCAGCACGTAGCCCACCTGCAGCCACTCCTTCGCCACCTCCCGGCACCGGTCCCGCTTCTCCAGGAAGCCGCGGATCGCCGTCACCTCCTGCAGGATGTTGTCCATGACGGGCGGGGTGGGGTCACGGGAGGGAGGGAGGCCCAGGCCCAGCAGCCCGACCCCGCCCACCACCCCGACCCCCCCGACCCCGCCCACCCCCCCTCCCTCTCTGTCGTGGTGGCTCCGCCGGCGGCCGACCTCGCAGGTGTGGTGGAGGCTGCACTGAGCTGCAGGACGGAACCAGAGTTCACCCTCAGCACCTCGCTCCACCAGATAGCATCACTTACATATGGAACCTGGACCGACTTAAACATTTCTGCTCTAAGTTTGCATTTCATATGTCAAATAGATACATAAAGTCAGTAACTGGAATTAAAGTATATTTCATCATCATCATGAAGACTATTGAAAGCAGCAACCATGATGCTGGGACCTCTGCAGTCATGAAACAGTCATGAAACATCTTTAAACACATTGTGTCTGTATTGCGTCACTATCATAGCTGCTATAGCAGCCTGGGTATTACTTCTCATCATTAGCTATGTAGAACTACGTAGTACTACGTTCTACTGGGTTCCAGCCCTACTGTGAAGATACCAAACAGAAATGTTGATCACACTCTCTGAAACTGCTGCATGCGGTGTTTGGGTTTAAGTGTTGAGTTAAATAAAGTTGTTGGAGGTGTTGGAGAACTTCCAGGAACTGACTAGAATTCTGGTGTTGCATTATAATTACATTATTAATTACAGTATGAAGGAGAGATCTGAGCTGGACGGGCTTTCTGTCACTGTCTTGCACTGTTTCACCTTTCATCTTGGCAACCAAAGCTGAGTAGAAGTGTGTCAAACCTCCACTCACACATCAAATCTGTGCTACTGATACTGTGGGATTTCATTTGCTAGACGATGTGAAACTTTCTGGGACTTGCTTAGCATCAGCCTGCGCTGTGGAGCATCTCACCGGTGCCGTAGCCGTTGTCCTTGTAGGGCTCCAGCTCGGACGCCTGCGAGGACAGGCTGGAGCACAGACGGTGCTTCTTGTGGATGCAGAAGAGGACGGGAGCTCGCTCCAGCACCAGGTACTTGACCCAGTGGGGGACGGGCGTCTGCAGGTCCTGCTTGTGGACCAGCCGCACGATCAGCACCGTCTCGGTGAGGCTGATCACCAGGAGAGCCATGCACACCACGAAGTACACGCCTGCAGCAGGGGAGGAGAGGGAGAGCAGCACACGCTGCTGAGGTCGGCCTGATGTGAAACATCGTTAGCCTAGCTCAGATGCTACACTCAGACACGAAACAGATAAACTATCATGCATCTTCTCTCTCCTTCATCTCAACACTTTTTACCTTGGGAAAAAAAGAAAAGGCTTCAGCATTTGCTTCCAAAACCTGGTCATCCTACAGTCTTTCAGTAGAAAACAGTGTAAATAAAGAGACCAAAACATCTACAAACAGCTACAAACATACAAACAGTGACATGTAAATGTGCTAATTGCTCTTAGTTTATAATGACCAACTGAGCAGTCGGGAAACATCTGCTTTTACCTCTGCACAAAAGCTGTGTAATTCTAAACACTGAACCTGAGAACCCATAGGCAGTAAACATGTTTTTACCATGACCACACAAACAGATCAAGTCAGGGAAGCGAGAACGGAGCAGTCACCGATCAGTGGCGTCCCGATGGCGGTGGCGGGCAGCGTGTCGGACACGATGATGAGGAAGACGGAGTAGCCCAGGAGCAGAGTGATCTTGAAGGAGACCCTCTCTCCACTGTCTGGAGGCAGGTAGAAGCCCACCACGTCCATCACCATCAGGAAGATGCTGGGCAGCAGCAGGTTCACCGTGTAGAACAGAGGCCGCCGCCGGATCACCACCTGAGGCCACAGGCTCAGGTATTTACCACAAAACATGTCGTTTGGACAATTAGAATAGTTAACAATGGCTGTGCATGGAAATCTGGCAATCCTCATATATCCCAATACAGAGGAGAACAGAACAAACTAACTGTGACTGTTACTGTGATAATGGCCTCATTTGACAGAAATCTTGACCTATTTTGCTTTTTTTTATATATTCAAATCATCTAGAGCTAAATATCAGGCCTCTCTCTCTCCATCTTGTTATAGTTAGTCCAGTATATTTAGTCTCTTCTCGAGTTGAGACACTCACGTGGAACTTCATCTCGGCGTAGTAGTCGTCGTCGTCCACGCTGAAGATCTTGTAGTTGGACAGGATGTGGAGCAGCTCCCACTCGCCCTGGTTCATGAAGACGCTCTTGTCCTCCCTGAGCTCCTCGGGGCTCCGCATCAGGGTGATGTTAATGTCGTCAACTGCAGATCAAACACTGAGATCATCATCCCCAACCCCACAAACACCACCCCTACAGTCTGGGTAAGAGTGCTCCTGTGACATATTCATCATGTGACTGTCCCTCGAGGCTGGACTGACACTGTTGGTCACACTGACTCCTCAGCCTCTCTCTCCAGTCTGAACTCAACAGTCATGAACAGTTCTGGAGCATGTCTGGAGGTCTTACTGGTGTGCAGCCAGCTCTGGAAGGTCAGGCTGCACTTCTGCACGTCGAACGGGAAGTTGTAGATGTTGAGGCTGCAGGCCGTGACCACCTGGATGGGCTTGTAGTTGCGCACCAGCCCGTCGTGAGTCACGTAGACGTACGGGATGTCGGGCGACTTCCCCACGTCCACGCTGCGGAGCGGAGAGGAGCGGAGAGGAGCGGAGAGGAGCGTCAGAGGAGCGGAGAGGAGCGGAGAGGAGAGGAGCGTCAGAGGAGCGTCAGAGGAGCGGAGAGGAGCGGAGAGGAGCGGAGAGGAGCGGAGAGGAGAGGAGCGGAGAGGAGAGGAGAGGAGAGGAGCAGAGAGGAGCGTCAGAGGAGCGGAGAGGAGAGGAGAGGAGAGGAGCGGAGAGGAGAGGAGAGGAGAGGAGAGGAGAGGAGCAGAGAGGAGCGTCAGAGGAGCGGAGAGGAGAGGAGAGGAGAGGAGCGGAGAGGAGAGGAGAGGAGAGGAGAGGAGAGGAGCGGAGAGGAGAGGAGAGGAGAGGAGAGGAGAGGAGAGGAGAGGAGCGGAGAGGAGCGGAGCGGAGAGGAGCGTCAGAGGAGCGGAGAGGAGCAGAGAGGAGAGGAGAGGAGCAGAGAGGAGCGTCAGAGGAGCTGCAGCTCAGAGTCCCAGCTCGAGACTGAGGAGAAACACAGACTCACAACTCGTTGATGAGGATGTCTGGCACCCACACGTTGGCGGTGGGGATGGACACCTGTTTGACCTCGTCAAAGTCTTCAGGGTCCCAGACGAGGAATTCATCCGTCCACGACTGAAATCATCAACAAGCTCAATAAGCTCAACACCTGATACATGGAATAAAATAAGGTTTACAGAAGCAACAGGTCTATCTACAGGTCCATCTGATTCTTTAGAACCTGACAGATTAACACTCATATTAGAAACTGACCATGCTCCTTCTGGGGGGGGGGGGGGGGGGGGGGGGGGGGGGGGGGGGGCGGTAACTCTTTGGAATTTCTTTGGAATTCATGCATTCATGTGCAATTTCCCTCTATAACAAATAAAGGTTAATAATAATAATAAAAATTAAAAAAATAATAATAATAATACTACTGGGATGTGTCTCTTACCTGTCGGTACCACACATATGTTGTCAGAACCTGGTTCTTCTCATCCTGTCATTAGGAATAAGAGATCAATTAAGTTACCTTACTAATTATGTTTGTTACTCTTTGTTGACATACCGAATTTACAAAGTCCTTGAAGTCCTTGAAGTCTGTATGAAACAAATCTAAATATGATTACTTCTCATTCAATACATGCACATGTGATGATTTAATTCACCAGCGTGACTGGAAAATGTGCAGCTCAATAAAAACAACTAAAGCATAATTAGAAGAGTGGATGCTTCAGTCTGCAGGATGTTTTACGCCTGCGTGTCTCTAAATGAAGGAATGCGCTCGATCAAATGAGGTCAGAGGTCAGAGGTCAGAGCCTCGCAGGCTGCCGGCTGGGGGCCAGGGCAGCTCAACACGGCCGTGCCTCTGCCTTCATCCCGCTTTCATTTTCCTTTCATTTTCGTCACATTTTGTGTAAAAGGAAGCAGGCTCTGGTGGGGGGGCAGGGGCGGAGCTCACCACGCTGAGGATGGAGTAGACCATGAGGTCGATGGCCACGATGGTGGACGTCCTCCAGTCCTTCACGGGCCTCACGCCCTTCTTGTATCCGGCGCTCAGGAACTCTGAGAGACGCACCAGCGTGGCGTTGGCGAAGCGTCCAGAGCTGCTGCCCAGTTTCTTCACTGGGAGAAGTCACAGAGTTAGTTTGTAGGGAAACGGTTCAACACATTAAACGAAAACTGTCGAATGTGCAAGTAGGAAAAAGCCCCGTGGTCAGTTAATTAACACATGCTGCTGAAACATTAGTTATCTGAATAAGATTTGACTGAAATCTTTATAAAAACTGTAAATTGAACATAAATCCTTCTTGTAGTTGAAGCAGCACAAAACAGAAACATATTTAAGAATCATATTGAAGTTAAAAAGGCTTAAAAAGTAGACTCAGAAAAACAAATCCTCAGAACGACCTCAAAAATGTTAAGACAAGTGTTTCCATGCAACTGTGTTCAGTGACTCCTCAGATGCTCACCTTCTTTTTATTGACTAAAAAGCATCAAATAATCTTTTTTAATAAACAAAACTTATCTAGATTACTTTATTAGAATCAGTGTTGACTTAAAATGAAGTTAAAGTGCCAAACTGAACTCACAGGTTTGAGTCACTGAACACAGTCACATGGAAACACTTGACCAGACATTTTTAAGTCATTCTGAGGAGTTGTTTGTATGAAAACAATAAACAATGTTAACATTAAATATAAGTATTAAAGCTTGAGGCTCGCTACCTGAGGTTTCAGCTGAACAGAGCAGTTCATTCTAAAACATTCATGCTGTCAAACATAAAGTGCTTGAAATCATGTAAATTATTCAGAAACAAGATTCAGGCTCAATTGTATGCAAAGATTTCATCTGAATTTTGCTTTTTCTGAGAATAATTGAGAAGACTAATTTATCGTTTTGAAGTGTTTTTTTCTGTCTTATCAGAGCTGAGCTGTTTCTCCAGGTTGACTAGAATGATGAGGGGAGTCAGAGCGTACCTGTGCAGGCGTCGGCTGCCTCCAGCTGCAGCATCAGCACCATCAGCACCATCAGCACCATCAGCACCGTCAGCGTCATCCTCCTGGGCTGCAGGCTGCTCCAGGCTGCCCCAGCTCTCATGCTGCTGCTCCTCTGCTGCTCTGCACGTCTGACTGGAGGCCTCAGGACGCTGGCCGCCCCCACCCTCCATGTCCGTCCACTATATCCATCACTTCACCTCCCTCCGCCGCCCTGAGCCTGGCGCGTGTCCCTGGGCTCTCGGGGCCGTGACGCCACTCCTCCACGCTCGATACGGCAGCCGCTCGCTCAGATAAATGGAGCCGACAGACGGCTCCAGCGAGAGCCGGCGAGTGGATCGTGTGTCATGTCTGAGTAATGGTTTAATTAAGTCACACGCCAACAGCGGCCGCCATGTTCCGCTGATTGAGACAATTAAGAGACGGTCGGGGGGGGGGGGTGTGTGTGGAGGGGGGGGGGGGGTGTTGTTGTGCAGGAAAAAACTGACAACCAAGACGGATGTGAGAACTCGCAGCTCTTTGCCGAAGCTTGATTCCTGAAATGATAACAGCAGCGTATCTCACATCTCCTTCGCTTCGTGCCTCAGTTGTTTCCCAGAATGTAGTCGAGCGTTTCACAACGTCTCATCAATAACGCAGCCAGACTTCCAGAAAGTTCCTGGATCACGTACACATTAGTCGTTCCAGTAAAGAATGCTAATCCAGTTCAGGATGTCACATCGTTTACAAATACAAATTACAAATTACCTTTTACCCTGACCGAAAACCTCAGTGGTTGTCAGTTACTGTAAGTTCTGTTCACTGATGTTTAAACTTCACGTCTTTCTCTTTCATAAGCGTCCTGTGGCTCTCTTCCACCACCTAATACTGCAGGTCAAGTCTCAAACATATAAGGATGTGTATACCTACAGGTTAGCCTACACACACTGCTCGTTCATATCAGATCATATCACATCAAACAGCTCTGCAGCAAAGTTTGAGCAGAGCGTCATCGCTCACAGCTCCAGCAGTGACGCTGCTTTGACTCAGACGAGGATCGGTTAAGGTCACGGTTCAGCTGTGAGATACGTGGCCAAATTTCACTTTTTACACGCTTTGCAAATGTAAGATTTCACTGTTCAACTCTCTGAAAGTTGCTTCTGGAGCTGGACCCGTGTGTGTGTGTGTGTGTGTGTGTTACTCAGTACAGTCTCTAAGAAATTGGAGTGAAGTGAAATTTTCACCGTGGTGACAGGAAAATGGTCCATTTGGTTTAGATATGTAAATTTATATCATGTCTTCGGTTCATGTATGAGAGAGAGCTCATCAGAACCAATCAGAACATTTGATTGGCTGAAAATGCACCAATCAGAGGATCCACAGATACATGCAAAGTTGATGTCCTCTTTCATCTGCAGCTTTCCGTCCTGATGATGGGACCCTGCAGAGCCGTGGGGCTCAGAACCAGGACCCTGTGAAAACATGACTGTGGATGTTGTTATGGATGACTATGAGTATTATTATTATTAGCATCTGAATCATCTGCAGGCATGACAGGAATGTTTCCATGAGGTTTAAGAATATCTCAAGGTCAAACTCTCAGTGAGACTCTCAATGGTTTCAAGTTACTCAGAAACAGTGATAAAGTCTCAGTTTGAAGGTGAAGCTCGTCAGTATAATTATGTGTTATTTGTTTATATGGATGTTTAAGTGTATATTATATATTTATATGGATACAGAGTTAGAAATATTTAGAAATGAACAAGTCATAATAAGTAAAAAGAGGAAGGTAAATCTATACTTCTTCCTTTTGGAACCTGTATGTATATATCTGGATTTAGTCCTTGTAGTTTTTTCTTGCTTGTTTTCTTGCTTAATAAAATTAAATTCTGATTCAGTCTCGGCGTGTCGCCTTGACCCGGGTCATTTAGACTTTGTTCCACCCTCTTTGCAGAGCAGGAACAGCCGTATGCGGCCTCTGCAGCCTCGGCCTGTAGCGCACTTGTCTCCGGCTGCGTTGCGTAACGACGCGTAACGGGATGCGGTGGAAGCGGAGCTCTGCAGACGCTGTGACCATCGCATTACTATGGATCTTTCCAGCGCAAAGCGTCGGCTGTGGCGCACTCCTGATGATCTTATCGAGGCTATTAGGAGGCAGGCGGAGACAGGAGGCGCGGCAGCGCAGCGGAGCGGGCTCGCTGATTTGTTTTGTGGAGATTAAAGTGTGAATACAATATCACAGCATCGCTCCGGCACGCAGCGGTTCTCCAGAGAGCCGCTTGTTTGAGCAGATCTGTGAGTAAATCTCCGCTGTCGGGAAAACATTACAGACCAGAGACAGCCGAGCTGCGGCGCTGCTGCTGCTGCTGCTGTGGCGCAACATCTGGAGGATGCGCAAACAGAACAGACGCAGCAGGGCTCAGGTTTCAGAGGAAACACGGTTTATTTTTACAGTTCGGACAGGAGTTAAACACTTCTATTGGTCACATCAAGGTGAAGCATATATAGACTGATGAAAACAAGAAGAAAACAGCAGGACAGAAAAAGTCGACCAAGTCTGGCCTGGTTCGTTCTAGTTTTATCATTTACACATTCATTTGCCTGGAAGTTGTAATACAATCTACATACACAAGTATAAGGTATTAAGATAATATGGTGCTAATCATCTGATTTAAGATACTGCATCTCATTTTACACAATGATCTCAGTGATAGATGAAGTAAAATGGAGTGAAAACTCTTAATTATCATAATTTAAGAAGTTTATTCTGTCTTTGCATCAGAAGCCTGAAGTCTTCATCTCACCTCTAACCTAAAGGTGTCTTTCAGTCTCAAATGCCAAATGTTTTTGAAAACCATTACACTGGCTGTGTTTCATTGGGTTCAGCCTGTAATTGATCTTTACAGGTGATAACAAAGCGCAGATCAAAACTTTCTTCACTGAAAGCTTTCTGCTGTACTCTGTCCCGTTGTGATCCAGATCTCAGCCATGACAAGCACATAAAACACAAGGCATAGATCCAAACAAATAAGAAACTAATTATCATAATATTGTTGTTTCATCCCTCTACAGCAGCAGAAAATAATGTGTTATCTATTCTACTTCATCTTAAATTTTAATTTGATTGATAAAATGTGACCAGTTTCATATCTGTACTGCAATATATTCAGACTTTTCTATCCCAGACTTAAAGGAGACCTAGAATGTGAGAATGGACCATCCTTATTCTCTGGTGTTAACATCCAAGACTGAACATTGGTTTCATCAGAAATACCTTTTCAGAATCCTATTTCTAGCTGTGGGAATGTTATGGCCAGAACAGACGCCCCGAGGAGGAACCAGAGACTGAGGAGGAACCTGAGGAGGAACCAGAGACTGAGGAGGAACCAGGAGGAACCTGAGGAGCAACCTGAGGAGGAACCAGAGACTGATGAAGAACCTGAGGGGGAACCAGAGACTGAGGAGGAACCTGAGGAGGAACCTGAGGAGGAACCAGAGACTGAGGAGGAACCAGAGACTGATGAAGAATCTGTGGAGGAACCAGAGACTGAGGAGGAACCTGAGGAGGAACCAGGCACAGAGACACTAACGTTTTTTGCTGCAAGTTTATAATCTGAAATCTATATGTGAAAGAGGACGTGATGTTTCTGGACCTGCTGTCCATCTTTGGTTGGTGTTATTCAATAAAGCCATGGTAAAACTTTTTTTCATTCTAGGTTCCCTTTAAGTCCTGAACAATCAGTGCCAGCAGTCAGAGAACTTCAGCCTTGGTGCATCAGGCGAAGCTCCAGCTGGTCCAGAGCAGCAGCAGAGTCCCAGCATACAAGCCCAGCACCAGCAGGTAGAAGCGGAACAGGAAGCAGTCCAGCTTGGAGCAGAGTGCCAGCCAATCAGATTGAGCCGAGGACTCCGTGTCCTCCTCGGACAAGGCCACGCGGAGCGAGGCCAGCTCCTGCAGGAGCCAGTAGAGCCCGGAGGGAACGTCCTGGATCTCAGGCAGGGACAGAAGATCCTCCTCCAGAGACGGCTCCAGCTCGTACTCTGCAAGGAGACCAAACCTCGTCGTTATGAAGATTTATTGATCTTCCTGGCACCAATATTCAAAGTGGCGTCTCAGCAGGACACAGAGCAGCTCCTCCTCCTCCTCCTCAGTCAGATTTCAGGGATTTTACAGAATTAAAAAGGACTCAAGCAGCTCCAACTGTGCAGCTCTGCCTTAAGAAGCTCTGAGAAGAGCTTTTGTTCCCCTCAGTGTTGTAAGGAGACTTTTACCTCCAACATGAGTTTTTTTCTCATGCACAGAAAGGTGATTGAGCAGCTTATCTCTGCATCAGGCTGCTCAGTGTGAGTCCTTGTATAACACACAGTGTATTTCAACATCTTTGCCAGCTGAAGCTTCAACATCTTTGGCTTCTGAAGCTTTTAGCTTTGAGCTAGTTTGACAGTGATTGTGGACTGAAAAAAGACTGCAGAGATTTCAAGAAAAACAATCCTCACCTACACAAAAGATAATTCCAGGTTTCAGGAGGAGTGTATTCCTTTTTTTTTGACCTGCTGTGTTCATTCAAGAGATCCTGACTGTAATACTGTCTAATACTATCTAAAACACCTCAGAATCACGTTGAATGGCATACTCAACTTTGCTCTCTAATGTCACCATGGAAGCTAAATGCCTCCGATGTTATTTTACAGCCCTTTTACAGTCCTATTATATTGTGTGGCAGTATTCCGGTCTGTGTCTTGATATATCTGGCACCCTCTCATGCTTTTGAATGGACTCTCTCTTGTTGAAGATGCTGAAGCCTGGAGCTGAAGACCAGTCTGAGGTTGTTACCTGACCGCGGCCTCCCACTCACCTGAGGCCGCGCTGATGAAGTCGAGGGTTTTGATGGAGGTCATGGCGCTCTCGCTGAGCTCGTGCGTGGCCGAGCCGTACTTGTCCAGCAGGCAGGCGGACACCGACATCTGCCTGACCTCCTTCTCACTGTGGTGGAGCAGCTTCACCACCAGGATGGACTTGATGAGGCTGAGCATCAGCATGGCCATGCACACCACGAAGAACACGCCTGCAGGACGGTGGAAACAGACAAGAACCCACCGCTGACCCACCGCTGCCACACATGCTGCACGTGTTTCATATTCAAGTCGAGTCGAGTCAGCTCTGCTGCATTACCAGCGGCTATGCATGCTGGACATAGGGTGGCAGGTAGCTATGAATCTTGTCCAAGACTGGGGATAAATCTCTGTTGTTATATTGAAAATGAGTCTTTTTCTGTTGTTTTTTTAACTTAATGTTACACCGATCTATCAAATTCAATAGTTAGTACGATCAAAACTGAGACTGATGGAAAGCTGGAGCTGAGGCCGAGGCAGGCTGGGGGGTCAGTCTACCTATGAGCGGCGTCGTGACGGCCGAGGAGGGCAGCTCGTCCGTCAGGTTCACCCTGAACACGGTGTAGCCCAGCAGGATGCTGATCTTGAAGGCGATGCGCGTGCCGCTGTTGAGGGGCAGGTAGAAGCTGATCACGTCCACCAGCATGAGGAAGATGCTGGGGATGAGGAGACCCACCACGTACAGCAGGGGGCGCCGGCGGATCAACACCTGAGCAGAGGCAGAGCAGCCAGGGAGTTCACAAGGCGGGGGAGAGTTTCACAGAAGTGTCTGACTCCTGCACCACTTCTTCCTCTCCTGTCTCTGAGTTTCTGGGGATTGCTTCACCTGTGCCTCATTAAGCTGGACTCATTTGATGCCAGTTTGTCTCAAGCCGTTCGAGCCGTTCCCTTATCTTTCTCCCCACTGTTTACTCTGCTCCCCGGCATTTAATCTGCTTTCCTGGACTGTCCTGACACTCAGCTCCTGCCTCAGCTGCTTCATTCTTTCTCTGCTTAAACAGTGATCGCACACCCAGAACTCATTCCAACCTTTTAGCCACCGCTCTCCGCCTGAGTCTGTTAAAAGAGGCTGAGAAACAAGTCCACATCTTTATTCCAGGCCTGACTGAAAGCTCAGCTGAACCAGGACCAGGAGAAGAGACCAAAACCCCCCAACACACATGCTCTAAATTAACATGTATCAAGGTAAAATGTCCTCAGGTCACTTCAGCCTTTACCCTTTCACTCTCTGTGTGCACACCTGAAACCAGAGTATTACCTTTAGTTCTTTGAAACGGACACATCTCTCAATTCTCTGATTATTTTCTGTTGTTTATGCCCATTCTGCATTTGTCTGGAGCATTTCTTGCATGTAAGGTGCTTCAAAATGCTAAAAAACAAAACTAATGTCATTTTAACACCGACACAGATTTCTATCCATAATTGTTAATTACAATGTGACATAAAGCATTCGATCGATGGACAGACAGACAGACAGACAGACAGACAGACAGACAGACAGACAGACAGACAGACAGACAGACAGACAGACAGACAGACAGACAGACAGACAGACGCTTGATTCATCACCTTTGAGAAAACCGAGCATCCTGTAGCTCACAAAAACAAACCAGACACAGGTATTTAATATGATAAAAGCATGAGGATCTCCAATAAGAAGCAGCGGCTGGATGTGCAGAGTATTCCTGCTCAGCCAGTGCACAGTGAAGCTGAATACATAGCAGCCCTGCCTGCTCTCCACCTGCACTGGGCTATGGGGCCATTTTCCTCCCCGCTAACAAGAAGTCCATTGATCAGGCAGCCGCTGAGACAGTCTCATTATGGTTGCTCGCCCTGGCCTGTCTATCAGCCTCCCTCTCTGTCTCTTTGCCTGCCAGAAACAGGCTCAGCCCCATCATTTGGCATTAGTTCACGAGCCCGATCCATGAAGGTCGCGGCCGATGGCTTTACATGCTGCAGTCCCACAGAGCGAGCGACCCACAGAGAGCGGCGGCTTAACGCTCTCTATCGACGAGGCCGCACGCTCTCAGCGCTACGCCGCCATATCACCGTTCCCCTTTCGCTCTCTGTTGTACTCCAACTCATGTATTTTAAATAATTCCCTGTGTGATAAGTGTGTGTGACTGCGATAAAGACAAACATACATTGAACTGGATGTGGGCGTAGTCGGTGTCATCCTGGTGGATTTGCCAGTAGCGGGAGGGGATGGACAACAGTTCCCATTCTCCGTCATTCATGAACTGCCTCTTATCATTAGCAATGGCCTCGGCGCTCCTCCACAGAGCCAGGTCTATTTCCTTCACTGCAGAGAGGCAGATAACGCAGAGCAAAGACAGACAGTGGGTGGAAAATCAAAGGGAAAAACATCCACGTTTTTCTTTTAATCACGTTTGCCTCTCAGTAAGAGCATTACATGGATATACCTCCCCGCCCGCCCAAACTTCCTCACCCTTCCTCACAAATAAGCCGCACTGGAAATTGTAAATCGCCTGATTATTTCAACCATCCTGCTGCAGGTGCAACCATCACACAGCAGCTGAATTCATAAGAGGGAGAGAGGAGGAAGAACTAATGAATTTCATGTTCCCTTTGCATGATGACCTGTGCTGTCTGAGTCTGCAGCATGTTACAGCCTGCGACAGAATCGGCTCATGTGGGGAGAGATACCACTGAGACGACCATGCAGTCACATTACTTTACATTAGCTCATTTATCCAAAGACGGACATGCAATAAGAGCAACATACAGAATGCATTAGAGCTGAAACAATTAGCACTCCTCATAAAATCATCCATTTTCAATATGTGTGTATGATTTTTTAAGCAGAAATACTAATAAAGAGTTTGTTTCTTGACTATGTTTTAACTGATATTCTTTTCTATTGGTTTAACCACTTATGCCTCAAATAAATAGACAAAATTGTCATTTAAATCCAAGATAAAAATGGTCTTCATTGTTAAGTTACTGACTCTCAGTGACTAAACAAAGCTCTAATCATCTGCACAATCTGCTGCAGTTTGCCTGATTTTTACACAGAGAAAAAGGTTTTTCCTCTCATTGGCTGCTCTGAGCCATAGAGATACAATAAAGTAGAGCCGCTGCTCCTACAGTCTGGACTGAGTCAGGGAGTCTGATCACCAGATGATGTGAAATGTTTCTGTGGACTAGTTAATCTATCAACCAGTCAGTGTATCTGTTCTAAATTGTTCTGTTAGGCCAGGTGACTCATGCAGGCCTCTCTAATACAACAGCGTTATACTCTGTGGCTGAAGTCACCACAGTCTCAGAGCCGTGTTTGCTGCTGACTCAAGGTGAGAATCGAGGGAGTTAATCGATCGAGCTGTGAGTCCGTGGGAACGGCTGTAGTCTCCCTCGGTATTTTAATGAGTAGATGATTTTGTAATGTGTCTGTTAGAGAGTTAAAGTGACAGACTGTCATTTTGGCTCTTAACACCACGGCTCCTTTTGATTTTAAGCTACTCATCTTTTGGGAATGTTTCCTGTGTGGAATGCTGTATATTGATGCCAATCTGAATTGTGTCTTATGAATGTGTTCTTTTGGCTGCTATACAGACTCATTTACCTTCCAGGGTAAGTAACGTATTCATCTTACTTACCCATCTTGTCTTATGATAAGACAAAGTCTTCCTGATGAGATAAGATAAGATCGTAGAGCAATATTGAACAACGAACATCACATTGACAACACAACAATGTGATGCACAAAACACAATACACAGTACTGTGCATACACGACACAGATATGTGTGTGAACAATCAGAAAATAGCGTGAGCCACTGTGTGATTCCACCCCCGACTGTGAGACTTTGTCGAGTTGCCTCAGTTGTAGTCATTTTGTTAGTTAGTTTGTTGTTGGTGCAGGGTGGAGCTGCTCCTCCTCCTCAGTGGGACCAGCAGCTCGCTCTCTGACTGACCTGAGTGCAGCCAGCTGCGGAACGTCAGGCTGCAGTTCTGCTTGTCGAAGGGGAAGGCGTACATCTCCAGGCTGCAGGCCACCACCACCTGCATGGGCCGGTAGTTCTTCACCGAGCCGGAGGAGTTGACGTAGACGTAGGGGATGGGAGGAGACTTCCCCTCATCCACACTGAGGGGGGGGCAGAGGAGGGGAGGGAGGGGGAGGGAGGGGGAGGCAGACCAGGAAAGGTGAGATGTGGGCAACAGGGCAGAATATGAGCCCTTCAGGCCTTTCGGTGCTTACATAAGTGCAGTGTGCCCGTCCTGGTCCATGTGCTGTAAATGACCATGCTGACAGCAGGAGACCTCAGAGGAATTCATGTTTACACCTCATCTTTAACCTCGGGACAACACTGAGCACAAAAAGACGAGTGGACTGAGAGGAGATAATATCCTCCATAACCAGTCACAGATTCCTGTACTGTATTCCAGGACAGATGATTTTGTTTGATAGACTTTTCATCACAACCCAAGTTGTGATGCAATGTTTTCAGAGACGTGAAGAGGAAATGAAGCTTAAGCTACAGGATCAGTTCAACATCAGCCGGTGTCTGTGGTGCCTGTGCTAATTACCAGTATTATCTGAAGCGTTTTAAAGATTAGATATAATCCTTCCTAACAGATGAGCTTTGTTTGTGGCTAAATTTGGTTTGCCTTCCAACACAGTTAACCTTTGTGTTTGGGAACGAGCAATTAACACACAGCAGGGCTGCCTTTGTGTGCCGCGATGCTTTATTTATATTTTCCCACTCAAAAACAATGTGCGATAATATTAGACTTCCAATTAGAGAAAGCAACATTTTGAACTCTGAACGAACATCAGTTTGAACTTTGTGCTTTTGCTGAGAAAAGTTTCTCAGCAAAGTTCTTTAGCTTCAGGATTCAGGGTGTTAGGATCACAACAAAGCGCTCGATACTCGGTCTGTTTCTGTCGTTTCTTACAATTCGCTAACGATGATGTCAGGTATCCAGATGGCATCAGATGAAAGCGAGATCTCGTTGATGCCATCAAAGTCCTCTGGGTCCCAGACCAGGAACTCATCTGTCCACACCTGAAAACACAGGAAGAAGACAGTGGTAGGGTGGGACAGTTTATGTGATTTAAATGGAAGATAATTACAAAAAACATGTTACCAGAAAGTGTAATTTAGCAGCCCTTGTTAATGATAATTATTTGTTTTCAGGTAAACTGAAGTTTGTATTAAGTGAGAGTTGTTTTCATTATAAAAGCATTGATTTTACAGAGACACAAACAAACTGAGCGAGATGAGACGCCTCTCACCTGTCTGTACCAGACACTTGTAGTGATGCTCTGCGTTTTTCCATCCTGCGGACAAAGTTTTAATCGTTTAGTTGTGTATGGAGTGAATGGACCTGCCCCTATGTAGTTGCACAGCGTAGGACAGCAGGAGGTTTTGCACACCACGTCCAGGACGGACTGCAGGATGAGGTCTATGTAGACGGTGGTGAGACTGGTCCAGTTGTGCACAGGTCGAACTCCGCAGTCGTACCTCCTGAGGAGGGTCCTGGTCAGCTGGTTCAGAGCCGAGCGCTTCGGCTTCTCCGGGGCACACGCAGCCAGCTGAGCTGGAAGGAGAAGATGGAGTATGAGCAGGAGACCTGAAGGCCTGAAGGAGTCACAGAGGACCTGATCAGACATAATAACTCACTCCAGTTTACACCCAAAGTGTTCTCCTCAGGATAGCCTGCCACTGAGCCTCAGCTTCAAGCTTTTAGACTTGTGATTTTGATTGATGCAAACCATCCATTTGTTTAGACCGTCCATCTATTCCACTTATCTGCAGCTCTATCTGCAATACTAATAATGATAAATGTATGAAATCATTAATGAGCAAAATAAATATAAAATGACATTTAAAAAAAACAGACACGCACATAATTATATGAATTTCCCAGCAGCTTCGATCTGTCTTATCTAATTGATGACAGCTCCACCCATGCTCCGCCTCTCTGCCCATATTTGGATCAGCCAAGAGTTGGGTGGAGTTTGTAAACTGGTCTATGTACGAAACATATAATAAATACAGTAATAAAGATGCATTTGGTTATGACAAGCGGCTCCAATACCTTCATCTCACACGTCACAAAAGTCGACTGAAATTAAATACAGGAATAGTTGGAGGACAGCACCTAAGATAAACACCACTGTTCAGAACATCTAGAAGCTCTACTTTTTCTAATTTCACAAATCCCTGAGTCACAAACATGATAAAAGACAAAAAGAAACAAACACAGCATCTTACCTGTGAAGAGCAGCGTCAGCCAAAGCAGAGACATGGAGCTGAACATGAGGTTTCCAGATTCCAGGTGTTGTCCAGGTGACACATGGAAACATCTGGCGTGTCCTGACAGAAATATCCGCTCTGCTCACATTCGCCCAGCAGCCACTGCAGCGCACGGAGGACGGGGAGGAACGATGAACGGGGCAGTGCCGACATTTTGGTTGCAGTGGTATTGATTTTCCGCTCCCCGGGTAAGGTGATACATGCTAGCATGGACCACGGAGGAGATTAAACTCCCTGTAGGTTTGTTAAATGCTTCATTACCAAGGAAGCTGTTTTAACTCCGCTCATTCCCAAACATCTGAACTGAACTCCCAGTGAACTTCTCCCCCCTCCTCATCACGTCTTATAAAGAATCACAAGGTTAAATTCTTTATTTCAACTATGTGTGATCAAGTAAGTTTAGCACATCTCTCTCAACATCCCTTATTGTAGTACTAGTAGTAGTAGACTTAGTAATAGAGGGTTGGAGACTTCACTCTTGCTTCACAACACACTCTGATTGATGTCCAAGGCCCCAGAGTTTTCACAGCTTAGGAGAAAATGTTAAATATAATTCACAGAACAAACAGGTTATTTGCAAAGGTGATATAAGATAATGAAAACAGCCATTAAGTTAGTGTATGTGCAAATACTGTGTTTTCTGTTTGATTGAATCCTATTTTGAGAACACTTAAAGTAATGAATGCCCAGATGAACAAGCTATCAAAAACCTTGTAAAAAATGTATTTTAATTGATCTAGCATGTTAATCTATCTACTAACTAAAGCACATATTATTTTAAACTTTGAGATATGACATGAAAGTACACTTCTATAATATATTGTTTGATATAGATACTTTCTCTTTACTAAATAAAGTCCATAGTCAAACCAGTTTTCCTAAAACAAAGATTTATGTCTATATAAGATTTTTTTTTCTACATAGTAGATGCTTAATACAATATATTTAAGGCCACTGAGTTTTTAAAATAAATTCGGGGGAAATAAACTGTCCATATTATTTTGGATACATTGTTTAGAGACGTCTGAGCAGCTGGTCACACCTGTGCGGAAGCTTTGACGTATGAAACGTCATGCGTGAGGAGCGCGTGCGTCGACGCTCGCCGCTGTGAAGGGGCGCGCGCGCAGCTGTCGCGCCGCTCTCGCGCCTGGCGGTTGGAGCTGGAGTGTGTGACTCGGAGTCAGAGCAGAGATTTAGTGGAGAAAAGGGGAAGAAAGCCGCGTTTTGTCTGCAATGAGAGGTGAACACACTGAAAATGGAGAGAACTCAACCAACTCGGTGAGCGCAGAGGCCGACGAGACGCTACTAACCAGACTAGTTGCTGTGTTTGTGTGGGAATGTTAGTGACACTAACCTGTGGAGCCGGAGCCGAAGCTCCTTCTGAAAACACTCGACTTGAAAATGATTTTCAGTGTGGACTCATCGAAACACATGCTTTAAGAAAAATAACAACGTCTTCAAAATATTATGAAACCTGCTTTGAATTCGGCTCAGTTAAAACACCACAAACTGCTATTGTTGTCATCAGATTAAAACCTAGTATGAGTAATTTGTTGAATGACCCATGTCATGGTTAGATTAAGTCAGAAAATAATTTTCATGTTGCAAAATCCTCTAAATTTAACATGGACAATCAGAAATTTAAACTTGATTTCATGTTTTGAAAAAGTATTTCTCGACTTTATTATTAGACTTTGGGTCATAATACGAATTTATTGACATCTCCATAGGCTTTTGGTTTAGCAATATTATTATATTAATAATAAATATGTTGTATTATGACTGTAGGAGTCCATCAGAAATGGTAGAACATTTACACTGTTTATTCAGCCCGTTTGCGCGTGTGTGTGTGTGGGTGAGAGAGAAAGTAATACAGAGAGAGAGAGAGAGAGAGAGAGAGAGAGAGGGACCCAGGGCCTTTGTCAGTCTGCTGCTACGGTGAGTGGAATGATAAACAGAAGCCTGTGCTCTCCATGTCAGGAGCCTAAAATAGAGGCTCACCCAGAGGGTCTCAGATAGCCCCTGGACTCCATATTAAGTCTGGTCAGCCTGCTCTTGGCTTGCCGTGTGTGTGTGTGTGTGTGTGTGGTGTGTGTGTGTGTGTGTGTGTGTGTGAGAGAGAGAGAGGGAGAGAGATACCATGACATGTCCACCTGCTGTTGGGGTGCAGGCTTAATTTAGAGCCTCTCGCTGAGCAGACCGCTGTTATTTCCTCCTCCATGTCTACCGCTGTTATTTCCTCCTCCATGTCTACGCCTGTGAGGTCAAAGCATCCGACGGCCTCGCGCACTTTGTGTTTACCACTCTAATGTGGATAAAGAAGTTCTTGGTGTGTTTGCTGAGGTGGCACACACACACACACACGCGCACACACACACACACACACACACACACAGATGCACACACAAACCCCCCTCAGGGCCACAGCTAATGATTATTTCTTGTCCGTTCATTTGTTGATGACTTGTCCGGAGCACAACATGATGTCCTCAAATGTCGCACACTCTCCACACCTTGAATATTTCCAGTTTCCTGTTACGTGACAGTAAATAAACCAGAGACTGTTCACATTTAAGAGGCTGGAAGCAAAGTTTGGACGTATCGTTTAACGCGGTATCACTTACATACCAAAGTAGATTGTTTTTAATTTGATATCTGACGACCAGTTATACCACGTCAACAGCTTGTGGTGTGTGCAGCATGCTGCCCACACATGGATGCCCACACATGGATACAGCCACTAAACTGCTGCCGTTTGAACCTCTTTTGAACGCTCATTCAAGCTTTTTCCAAATAGTTTGACTGTAAAAAGTCTGTGGTAGAGTCAGAGTCACTTGTTGTGACCAAAGGTTTATTTAATACATTTTACCTTTGGTTCCATTTATCCTCTGGAGCTTTGCTCCTTCCCAGCTGATCTGAGGTCTGTTGTGTGGTTGTGCTCTCTCTCAGCTGATTACAGCTTGAGGAAGTCTTGAGAAGGTGTTCAGGATTCCTGCAGGTTCCCTCTTTCAATACTGTCTGTTGAGGCCAGTGAATCTGGTTCGCTGAGGCTGTTTTTCCAACATGTGATGGTCATATCTACAGCCTGGCATCTGGATATTTGTCCTTCAGCACCTCCTCTATGCCCCCACGTGTGTCGGTGCATCTAGGTCACAGACTAAACTGTGATATGACTGTGTTATTCTCAGGTCTGTTTCCATACCGCAGCACATGGGGAAACGTGAGCCTCTCCACTCGGACTCTCTGCATGTCTGTCCATGTTGTGAAGATAACGTATCCACTGCTTCCTCTCTCTCTCTCTCTCTCTCTCTCTCTCTCTCTCTCTCTCTCTCTCTCTCTCTCTCTCTCTCTCTCTCTCTCTCTCTCTCTCTCTCTCTCTCTCTCTCTCTCTCCTTTTCCCACAGCAGAGCGAGATGCTGATCAACCAGCTGAGGGAGATCACTGGTGTGCAGGACCCACAGATTCTCTACAGAGCCTTGAATGTAAGGATCTCCAGGAGTATATAATCCCACATGATGTTGGGATTATAATTTCAGAGCGAGGTGTGGTACTGATGTCACACTGACAGTGTAGCGGCAGGATGACACAGGAAATGACAGATTTTTACACAGTAAAAATGTAAAAAGTCTATTAAACAACAATAAAAATGCCAGTATGAATGAGAGCTGTAACAAGTCTTTGATTAATCAACTGTTAAACGGCTAAAGAAATAATTGTCAACTCTTATAATAATCGTTAAATTGATTGAAGAATGATTTTACAAATTAAGCCAAAATTCTCTGATCTTCATCTTGATTTTCTTTGGTCTTTTATGACATAAAATTGAATGTTCTTGATGTGAAGACAAAATAGTCTAAAGATCCATGTTTGCAGGTTTTAGCTCTAGCAGAAATAACCAAGTAAAGTCTGATGTGCCAAGTAGAACTGTGACCCACAAATCATGAACAGCTATTAAATGATGAAAATGATGATTTTGATAGACATATTATATGCTACATGTTTATGTTTAAATGGTTCTTATATAGTTCTTATATAGTCTTCATAACCATTCAGTCACATTCACCCATTTAACCCATTAACACACTGGTAGGAGAAGCTCCTCTTCCCAGTCTGTCCCCATTTTGACACTGATGACGCAGCATCATGTAGGTACAGCTCCTCCCATCAACACCTGACACTCAACAGATGCTCTGAGACTTTGACATCCACCATCTCACCCACTTTGTGCCCAGTGGTGTCAGAGACGGAGGTCTGGGACCTCTGCAGGGGCCTGAGAGCCCTCACCTCACTGTCCAGTTTTCTGTTTAAAAGACAGAGACAGGCTCATGGATGTGATGCCAGGTGGACAGTGCAGATATCATCAACGTCTCCAGCCCAGAATACAGATGTTCTCATCAGAAAATCTCAACGTGTTTGCGAGTCAGTGAAAGTGCAAACAAAAGTGTTTGACTTCTGTCAACTCTGTTTTGTTTCAGATTGTGATGAACAAATGACATTTTGATAAGAGTCGTTACAGCCTAAACTTATATTGGAAACATCTTAATTGAAGGTGAATGCTAATTGAGGCTCATTGGGCTGTATCTATAGATCTCTAGGTTTCCCACTGTAAACCACTGTAAATTTACCAGCCATTCAAAGCACTCTGAAGTACAGGCCCTGCACGGCGCTCTCCTCCTGAGCTGCAACATCATTAGAATTCATTTTGTGGATTAAATGAACGTCTGCACAAAGTGGCGCAAAATATCATGAGAATCTGCCCCTGGAGCCGTGTTGCTACTTGACTCAAAAGAAAGAAACACGCTGTTCTGTTTTGTTCCGTCCTTGAAGTGTGATTAATTTGTCTGTTCTTGAAGTGTAATTAATGTTAAAGGAGCTCTCTTTAATTATATTAAGTACAGCCACGGGGTGCCTGCCTGGTTTCCATCCAGGCACGCTGCTTCATGCTTTGAAACACACCTGCAAACGGAGAAAAGTCCCCGAGAGCTGCAGCTAATAAGAGGCTCGTAGGAGTGATGCTCCATAAACAGTTTATTAACAGTGAGGCTGACTGTGGAGCAGTGTCACCCTGATCGCTGAGCTGCTCGTCTGCTCGTCTCCTGAAGGCCAGTCAGGGCGACGTGGGACATGCTGTCGGCCTCCTGACAACTGCGCCTGCAGAGCTCCAGGATCCTGCAGAAGCTCAGGAGTCTGGCACATCTGGAGGAGCCTGGGAGGGGCAGAAAGGTAGGAACGAGCCTGGCCGCACTCACCTCAGGGTCAAACACCTCATCTGTTTAAAACAACAACAAGGTGCACTCACATTGAAACCTGAGGAGACACAAGCAGAGCTGCAGCAAATGCATTGTTTTTGTGGTTCATTACGGTGTTGACGGCTACATAAAAAGATTTAAAGTTAAATCAAAGCAACGGCTGAGATCTGGTTTTTAAAGGCCAGTTGTCTTTGTCTTCACCTAAAGACAAAATAGAAGTGTCAGATCACAGATCTCATGATCATTCTCAGATTCCTTTTAGATGCTTATGTGGACTGATCAGTGTTTAGAATAGTTGTTTATTCTTTTATTACCCATTAATAATAGTTTAATGGATTACTTGCTGCGGCTCTCGACAGGAAGTCGGCAGCAGAGAAATCACCAACAGTCCCAGCACAGATTACAGATACTCACATCAATGAGTCCTGATGTGTTTTCACATCCACCCTTTACATCTACAGCCTCACGTATTGCTGGAAACTCTGCTTCCTGGCAAGACAAACACACTTCTCTCCCAGTGAACTGAAGACTCCAGAGCCGTGTCGGGCTAATTACAGTCTCTAAATAAGGCCAAGGTTCATTTCCAGGGATAGACACTGATATTTGTCCCTGAGCCCAGAACTCCTACATTTGGTTACCACAGTTTATTCCTGGTGACAGGATGGGGGGGGGGGGGGGGGGGGGCTCATCAGTCACTCTGCCCAGTCTGCAACATCAGTGCACCTGTAAGATTATCTGTGGTGTGAGTAGTGAGGCCTCCTCTGACACTCTGTCTCTGTTCAGGACATCCTAAAGACGAGCTGCAGGCCGCCATCGAGCTCAGCCTGCAGGAGTCCCACAATGCCCAGGAGGAGGAGCGGGAGTACAACAGGTACAGGGGCCTTACAGAGGCCATCCATCACACAGTAATGAGAAGCCTCTGCTCCGTTCTGGGGGGGGGTGTTGAAATGTACCAGTCACAAACAGCACATCGTCTCCCTGAGGTGGGACCAGGCGTCTGTGTCTGTGTGGAGACAGTGTTTGTGTCTTCCTCTGAGGCTCCAGGACCCGGGGGACGCTTTTACCCCCCGCTTATGAAGGTTATTCCTCAGCCTTCACGCTAGGACGGGACAGGACTTCTCCTTAAAGTCAGCCTGTGTTTAATGGAGTGGTGGAGCCGGCCCGGCCTGTCAGGTGTGTGATGCAGTGTGATGTGCTGCAGGGCTCTGGAGGCCAGCGCCGAGGAGAACGCAGCCAGGATGAAGAGGAAGAGGTGTGAAGCCCAGAGCGAGATGTGCAGCCCGGCAGACTGGATCCGTCAGGACGATTGGCCCGTGGGCATTCGCAACGTGGGAAACACCTGCTGGTTCAGCGCCGTCATCCAGGTGAGGAGGGGTGAGGAGGCGACAGCTCGATCAGACTGAGGAGGAGGAGGAGGAGGAGGAGGAGGAGGAGGAGGAGGAGGAGATATTACACCGCCTCACTCACAGCTCAGACACACTGGAGCTGCTGAGCGTTTGTCACATGGTAACAGTGACGTACTGACAGCAAAACACTTAAAACACAGCAATTACAAACACAACGTCATTCTAAATTATATAAACATTTTAACTAGGACAGTTATCAATTCAAATATCAAAACCAGAACTGGACACACACACACACACACACACTGTCAAAGAGTGAACCTAGAACATTCTATAAACCCAGAAACTAATCAATTCATTGAGAGAATAACTGGCAGATCAATCGACTCCAGACATGCTAGTTAGTTGCAGCTCTGCAGTAGTTGTGAGTATTGAGACAGCTGAGAGAAGAGTGTTTAGCTGCGTTCAGCTCATCTGTTTATTCCAGCCTAAAACAGCTAAACCAGGATGTTTCTGAGCTGCTCATCCATGGTGCGTGGTGACCAGACTCCAGCTTTACATTAGAATAGTTTTATCACCAAGTCTAAGAGAAGAAATTCCCTGAATGTCTATTCAGGGAATTTCTCTTTTTTGTTCTGTCATGTGGGAGAAGCAGCCGGGAATACCTTTCAAGTGCAAAGAGCAGAATTCCTGATGCAGCTGTACAGAGCACATCTAACAGACAGTGTGTCAGGTGCAATGAGCTCCGTCTACATGTCCACCTGTTCCAACACATTCTCACCTTTGAGACTATCCTGGAATAGCCCTCTCTATCCCCCCCCCCCCCCCCCCCCCCTCTCTCTCTCTCTCTCTCTCGACCCAGTAAGCATTTATAGACCTGGAGTTTCCCTTGTAACACTTCAAAGTTTTTGCACCTTTTAAGGGTGGTTTGGCTTCAGATTTAATCGTCTAAATTGTAGTTTAGATTTTATTTCTCTCCACTGAAGTTTCAGCACCCAGGGGCTGATTTATCACTGCTCTTCTGTATTTTCTGCAACTTCTTCAGGATTAAATCCCAGACGAGCTCAGGGCTCATCACAGCAGAGCAGACTACACAGAGAAACCTTCTTTCCAATCTTGGCTTTTTACCAAATCAATACCGTCCTCCTAACAGAGTTATTAGAAAGGTCGGGGGAACAAAGAGCTGCGCGCATAGTTCTGCTCCATGAGAACATACAGTATTTCTCCGAGCTGCTAATTCTATCAGGAGTCGGTCTGGCAGTGTGTGCCGGGCCTATCCGGTGGCCCGCTGGAAAGCCGAGCCTCATTGAGATGCGCAGGCAGTGCGGGTAATTAAATAGGGAGCGATGTGATGATGGAGCGAGCGGCTACTTCCTGGTCTCAGCCTGAAACGAGCAGAGGAGACAGTGATTGTTTGTCCCTCGTTGAACCGCTCTCACATTGATTTAGGAGTCAGACCCCCAAAGGACACGGGTTATTATCTGGGAATAGAAATGGGGAAAATGAGGTGGCGGCGTTTGAATACAAATGCTTCTCAGACCATAGCCCTTTTGTTTGTTTATTGCCAATGTCGATGCTGTTTGTTAGAATTAAACCGATAAAGCAGCAAAAAAAAGTAATTATGCTATCAGATTGAGGCTGAGTGACCACATGATTCAGTTGTCAGCTCATATTCCCCCCATTATCCTCTGTGGTATGAATTACAGTAAAACTGAGATAAGCCGTAATTGAATTTCCCCACTCGAATGGAAATTTCTATCAAGATATTCATAAGTGCTCCGAAAAGCCACTCACAAGCACACGTGGCATTATGAGGCTGGTGTTAATGCATCTGCTTTATCACAGCAGACACAAGGATCGTATAACAAGTGGTTTCTGTGCTTGACACGTGCTTTATGAAACATTTCTCTGCAGAGTCCTCAGATGTTCATATCTGCTCCTCAGACTTTGTTTCACTCCATTGCAGCTCTAGGTCACTGCTTGAATAATTAACACTGTATTATTTGCTGAAGATGCTCTGGAACTTGTGGTAGGAAACGCAAACCGCAGCTCTCATTTGGACATTGTTAATTCCTTGTTTGCAGCTGTTAAATCATCCCTCTGGAAGTAGGAGAAAGTTAAATACAAGTTGGAGAGCTGCTGAATCTGATCTGCAGCTACTGGGAGAGATACTGGGGGAGAGAGCAGCATTAACACATGCATTTGCCAGGCATTAACTCTGTGTTTTGTTGCAGTCATTGTTCCACCTGCCCGTGTTCAGGAGGCTGGTGCTCAACTACCACCTGTCAGAGCGAGTGCTGGAGAAGTGTAAGAGCCACGCTGTGAGTAACCCTGCTCTTCTGCTCCTCTGCCCCTCTGCTCCTCTGCTCCTCTGCTCCTCTGCCCCTCTGCTCCTCTGCTCCTCTGCTCCTCTGCTCCTCTGCTCCTCTGTTCAACGGGACCGAGCAACAAAAACAGATTTACCCTGGTGGTATTCAATAACATCCAAATAGCTGGAATTACTGGATTACCACAGCACTATTACCTGCACTATGATCGTTTCTTCTGTTTACTGGCTGCTACCAGGAGCTCAGTTACTACTGTCATCTCACTCTCATGTGCAGACAGGAAGTACAATAAACTCTTCCTCGTCTCGAATCTGAAATTATTAGATCTGATATCTAATATTCTGACGTCTAACTACAGGCTTGTAATCTGAGGTATTTCTGATGGAACCAGTGTTCCATAGCTTCTATGTTACCACCAGAGCAGGATGGATAAATCATCCATAGACCATTCCAGGTCCCCTGTAGGTGGGACATGTTGCAGTGTGGTGGGCTGAGGCTCAGGTGTGTGTGGACAGGACAAGAGGAACATGGCCTTCATGCAGGAGCTGCGCTGCCTGTTCGCCCTCATGGTGGGCTCCGCCCGCAGGTTCGTGGACCCGTCGGCGGCCGTGGAGCTACTGCGAGACGCCTTCAGGACCAGCGAGGCCCAGCAGGTAGGAGCCCGAGCAGCTGCTGACACCTTCCTGTCTGGGAGGAAGAAGCTCAGGCTGCTCCTTTCAGCTGACCTGCCTCCAAAGTTCATTTGGACTCCACTACTGAGTCTCACAGACTGACTTGAGAGGTTTCTGATTCAGGAGTCTAAAGATCGACTCCACACTCTTCTGTCTGTCTGTGTCTGTGATTCTCTGGTCAAACTCTGCCACTGATTGCAGATTATGGTTGATGTTTGAGTGAAGACGTCCACGCTTCAGGTTTGGAGTCACTGTAGCACATTACCGCTCACTCCAGCACCTGTGTGCTCATTCTGCACACGTGACGTCCCTTCACCCAGAAATACTCTTTATCCTGTCAGAATTCACTCTGCCAGCCTGGACAGACACGGATGTTAATGGACCTGACAGGCTGGTCGAGGCGTCCAATCACAGGCCAGTCATTCCAGATTATTCAGCGAGCAAAGTTATTTCTGTTTCACTCATCTCTCTCTCTCTCTCTCTCTCTCTCTCTCTCTCTCTCTCTCTCTCTCTCTCTCTCTCTCTCTCTCTCTCTCTCTATTTTCTGTCTCGCTTATTTTCTAACGAGATAGCGAGGCTTTTATTTGTGTTTTGGGAGGATAAATAGAGCGAGAGATTAATTTGCTGCCTGAACCAAACATCAAACAGCAGACACTCTGAGGCAGGCGCAGCTTTAATGGGAGACCCCTGTCTCCTGCGCTGCCTTTACAAAGTGTGCTTTGATGGTGCAGCGCAGCAGGTCACTCCCTTGACCAGGTTGAGAAGACTCTGAAACCAAAAAAAACACGTTAATGTGCTTTTATCCACATCTCAGGGTCTCAGGCAGTGAAGGGAGAGGACTCGTCATGGAGGCGCTGTAGCTCACATGAGGCGACTCGTAGCAGATGATTCTTTGATATTTGTCGTCAAAGCTTGTGAAAGGTGACCTCGGTGCAGCTCCCGTCTGCTGCTCCGCGTCTCCATCCCTCAGACGTGACACCACGGCGCCTCACTTTGTGTCTCCGTCAGACTCAGACGCAGAAAAAGACTTTAAGCTGCTTAGTATCACACCCACACACACACACACACACACACACACACACACACCCACACACACACACACACACACACACACACACACACACACACACGTATCAGGAATGAACCCATGTGGCTATGTTGATAAGTATTCTGCCTCTACAGACACACCAGACCAACGCGTGTGTTTGCTCTTTTGTCCTCTTTGTTGTCTTTGTTTCAGGACGTCAGCGAGTTTTCCCACAAACTGCTCGACTGGCTAGAAGACGCTTTTCAGCTGGCTGCCAAAGGAAAGTATGTCTCCTCATCCACACGTCCACATCATTCCTCTCATCTCCTCCTTTCCTGACACAAATCTGTTTTCCCTGCAGTAACACAGAGGACAAGCAGCAGAACCCCATGGTGCAGCTCTTCTACGGCACCTTTGTGACTGAGAGGAGGCACGAGGGTACGTGTGTGTGTGTGTGTGTGTGTGTGTGTGTGTGTGTGTGTGTGTGTGTGTGTGTGTGTGTGTGTGTCCTGTCAGCCTGGTCTCAGTCTCCCACACTCTGCCCTCCTCTCAGGTAAGACTGTGTGCAACATCGAGCAGTTTGGACAGTACCCGCTGCAGGTCAACGGCTTCAACAACCTGGACGAGTGTCTGGAAGGAGCGATGGTGGAGAAGGAGATCGAGTCCCTGCACTCGGAGCACAGCACCACACCTGGCCGGGAGGTGAACGCCCTCACCTGCTCAGCCCAGAGACAGTGTGTTGACAGTGTGTGTTTGTCAAGCCATGCTGACGTGCTGTGTGCTCTGCTTCCCTACAGAGATGGTTCAAGAAGCTGCCTCCAGTCTTGACCTTTGAGCTGTCCAGGTTTGAGTTCAACACCCAGCTCGGACGTCCCGAAAAGATACACAAGAAACTGGAATTCCCACAGATCATCTATATGGACAGGCGAGCTGCGTTCATCTGTGTTTACTTCATTTGTTCCACAGCAAAAGTGAAGCCTGTGAGAGGATGCTTTTACAGTAATGGACACAGACTAACCTTGAAAGTAGTAGAAGAAAAGATGAGGCTGTGATGGGTTTATTTAATGTCACAAACGTGCTCTCTTCAGTTTTTGCTTTGGTCTGTGAACAGATACCTGCACAAAAACATTGATCAGACCCATGAGAGGAGAGGAGAAGTGAAAAAGCTCAAGGAGCAGCTGGCCGCGCTGCAGCAGAAGCTGGAGTGGTAAGATGTGAGGGATGAAAGGATGAGTGTACGCATCCTGGTCCTCAGGTGTTAACGTAGAAGCTATGGAACACTGGTTTCACCAGGAATCACTCTGAGGCTCATTTGCAAACCTGATTTTAGCTTTAGAAATATTACAGTGCATTTCTGCTGACCTGGCAACCATATGTAGGCTTTGCTCTGATTGGCTGTCTCACCTGAAACTTGCATGAATAATAATGTGACTTTAGGTTTCTTGCTAAACTGTTTAGCTTCTCAACTTGAGCTACGTGGTAAGTGGAGCATTGCTGCAGCTGTGAAGTGATGCATCCACATCTAGCCTGAGCCAGAGGGGGAGCCAGAGACTGAGGGAGAACCAGGAGCAGAGACCTTCATCATTCTAACTCTCCTTTAAACCTTGTCTGGAACAAACCTCTGGCTAACTCTGCTCTGTGTTTACTACACAGCTATAAAAACTACGGCTCTGGACCCACCAAGTATCCTCTGACCGACATGCTGCAGTTTGTTCTGGAGTTCGCCACCACTAAGCCCACGAGCGTTTCTCCTGCTGAGGATCTGAGACCAACGTCTCCTTCACCTGCGAGCCACCCGCTCACCGAGCTCCTCTCCAGCAGGTCTCAGTCCCTCCATCAGTCAGTCTGTTCCTAAAGCACTTCTCACAGAGGATCAGACAGCAACATCTCTGCTCCTTCTCCCTTTTCCTTCAGTGAACCTGGAGGCACAGAGTCGTCAGAGGGACTGGTTCCCAGTGTTTCCAGTTGCCAGCGGACGCCCATATACAAGCCCTTCACCCAGTGCAGACTCCCCCTGGACTGCCCGCCTCACCCGGCCCCGCACAGCGTCACCGAGGAGGAGCTGCACTTTGTGAAGACCTGCCTGCAGCGATGGAGGACCGAGGTGGAGAACGACATCAACGGTACCGAGAAGCAGCTGCTCTCACATCTGTGTAGCGCCCGGTTGTTAGGAGGAGATGTCTTCTCGTCTTCTCGTCTTCTCGTCTTCTCTTGTCTTCTTTTTCTTTCCTTTTCTTGTCTCTCTCCACAAACTAAATTAAGACACATTCAGCTAAGAATGTACAAGTCCATCCATCCGTCCATGATCTTATCCACTTTGTACTGTAGCAGTGGCAGATAAGGCAGATACGATCACATTCTGACGACATTGCATCTCAGTATTAAGATACTGTGCTTAGTTACATATATATCTACATAATGACAGGTGCAAATATAGTCTGCAATCCTAGTTATGTCATCCTCCACTGTGTTTGTTCTCTGACCTATCTGCACTCAGATCTCTTGAGGATGTCTAGAAAGACATGCAGACATGAGTGCTGCAACTTCAACCATGTCTGGGTGCAAAGCAGGTCAAGATATAGAAGATCTGTGAATCTCAAAGTCCCTGTTCCTGTGATTTCAGTACTTTAGGAGACATTTACCCTGCTGCTTTAAACGTTTCCATGGTGGGAAAGATAATGTTCACCCTCACTTTATCCTCGGGTGAATTATCTGACTTTTGTTTTCATTCTGGTCTTTTTTTTCTCTTGTTATTGTGTGTGTGTGTGTGTGTGTGTGTGTGTGTGTGTGTGTGTGTGTGTGTGTGTGTGTGTGTGTGTGTGTGTGTGTGTGTGTGTGTGTGTGTGTGTGTGTGTGTGTGTGTGTGTTCCAGAGCTGAAGGCCAGCATTGACAGGCTGACTCAGACGCTCGAGGGCATGTACTCAGACAACAGCCTCTGCCAGGTAGGACGTAGACTCACCCAGCAGACTCTGAGAGACTACAGTTTGACTTCTTCATCACTGCCTTCATGCTCTCCTCCTCCTCCTCCTCCTCCTCCTCCTCCTCCTCAGGTTCCCTACAGACTCCATGCGGTGCTGGTCCATGAGGGCCAGGCCTCTGCAGGCCACTACTGGGCCTACATCTACGACCACGGCAACCAGCGCTGGATGAAGTACAACGACATCAGCATCAGCGAGTCGTCGTGGGACGAGCTGGAGCGGGACTCGTTCGGGGGGATGACCAACGCCAGCGCATACTGCCTCATGTACATCGACGACCGGCTGCCACACCTCATCACAGGTGAGGCTGGCCCAGCTCACTGTGCACTGCACTTCACTGCAATCCCAAGGAGAAGCAGCCTCTGACCCAAGCAGCTGATGGATTGCACTGAGGAACATATCGTTTTGGTGCCTGAGATATTTAGACCTTTATTTAGGTCCGTTTCTGGCATTGATTGTAAATATGGAATCAGTACTTTATCAACAAAGGAAACTGTTGCATCCCAAAAAGACAAGAAGATAGATAAAAGTAGAGAATGAATGTGTAATAATATTGATAATGATAATAATGGTGATAATTATATGTATATATATATAGCAAGAGAAAGAGACAATTATTCAATTATATTATTCTACAGTATAGTTAGTCTAACTTTGTTATGAACTGGCACTTTAAGTAAAGTTTAAGTGAATGATTCTGTTTGAATGGTTCAGCTGCAGTGAACAGAATGTGTGTTTGATCCCAAGTGTTTTCTGAATAGTTAGCATCTAAAATCCCAGAGTTCCCAGTCCAACTAAATGAATCCTTTCTCTGATTTCCTGATCTGAGTGTGTTAACTCTTTGTGCTCCCCACACACACACACACACACACACACACACACACCCACCCACACACACACCCTGCAGACGACACAGATGATGAGACGGGCCAGGTGCTGCACGGCATGGACTCTCTGCCCCCCGTCCTGCGACGCTACGTCCATGAGGACAACCGCTGGTTCCAGCAGGAGCTCAGCGAGTGGGAGGAGCAGTTCTGCCAGCCCGCCGCCCCCCAGGGGGAGTCCACGGCCCCGGCCGAGCCCCCAGAGCCCAGCCCAGACGCCCCGCAGCAGGCACAGGTGGAGCCAGCACCCCAGTCAGGACCCTGCACCGAGGAGAGGGACCAGGACGGCTCTCCAGAACCAGAACCAGAACCAGAACAGGAACCAGAACAGGAACCAGAACCAGAGGCAGACAGGGAGCCACAGCCTGACCCCAGAGAGACGCCTGAAGGTTTGTAGAAGGAGAGAGAAGGTTTCTGGAAGCCTCCGAGTGTCCCAGTCCATCACTGCTGCTCAGGGCCCTCAGGGTCACATGGGAGAAATGAAAGTGAGAATATGTGTCCACAGTTAAGAAAACAGAAGTGAATTACTGTTTAGGGACAAACATACTAATAACATCCCTGTCAGAGGTCCACGTGGTAAAAGATGAATGTTGCTCTGAGGAACTGGAACTGTTTCCTGGGTTGTGACTACAACTTAAACACAGGAGATGTTTGTTGTTTTGTTTTTCATGTTTGTGAAAAGCAAAAACTAAAGTGAAATGATCCTTGTTAGTTACCAGACAGTGTTTATTAGACTCTGGGTCAAACCTTGTGAATAGTTTACATCTCAGAGATTCTCACCTGTACTTTTTATATTCACAGGAGAATCAGAGTCAACAGTACGATCACAGAGCCCTGGAGTCCAGCCAGACAACACCTCCTCCTCCTCCTCCTCCTCCTCCTCCTCCTCCTCCTCCTCTTCCTCCTGCCCTGCAGCCATCACTGACACCCTGGTGTTGAGCCAGAGCGCCAGCACAGCTGAGGGCGAGCCTCAGAGTCAGGTGGGCCAGACTTTAACACACACACACACACACACACACACATACACACACACACACACACACACACACACACACACATACCAGTAACAGCCTGTGCCCTGTTTGCCATCTGCAGAATATGGGTCATCAGTTCCAGGCACAGAAATACAGTGTGTACATCTGGGTCAAGGATCCCGTTTTAGCGCTCTACATAGTGATGGGGATGCAGGCTTAATGTCAGGGGGAGTTCAGAGTAATGTACAGATGGGGGTCAGAGTCTGGGCTGAACAGCTGATGGTCATGTGGTGTTTTTATGTTTTGATCTCTGGGATTTTTTTGGCCTTTATTTCACAAACATTTTGAGAAACTCTTGATGACCGGTCTCCTCTGGGAGCATCTCTCTAACTCTTACGTTATGTTATGCTACGTTACCTGTAACTCGTAATGTGCATGTGGGACAGTTGGAGGGAGGAGAGGAGAGGAGGAGACAGATCCAGCTAAAGAACCAACCATCATCAGTTTCAACTCAAACCAAAGTCTGAGTTGAGTCAGAACCTCTGACCCATCATCACATGATAAGCTTATCACAGTCCTCCCCAGCTCCTCTGCTACATGAAACCTGGTAAATGTCACTTCAAACCACAGAGGTGTTGACAAATAAGCAGCTCCACCCACACACACACACACACACACTGATAAATGTTGAGGTGTGTGCAGCTCTGTGTGACTAACCTGCAGCAGCTCGTCCAGCCAACGTGTCGGCAGTGAAGTGGGGAGTTATATTTAAACACAGGCTGTATCCTGTGAGTGTTCACAGCTAGCTAACAGCTGGATAGACGCAGCCTGTTAGCATCTACTGGGATACATCCAAGATCCCTCAAACAGGACCATGACGGTCAGATCAGACTGGAAAAGTTAAGGACAGACTGATCCAAAACTGCACAACTCATCAACATGTTGAGAGAAGTTTCTACATCAAACTGTGACAGTGCAGCCGATGCTGTGTGAGGGTGGAACGTGTTCCTGTTTGCTCTGTTCATTTTCATGGGGAAACTGGGCCAGTTCCTGCTCCCTGGCTGGGACCATCACAGTCATCTTGAGGAGGAGATAGGAAATGTGATTGAGAGGCATGTCAAAGTGTGTTTTCTATAATCTCTCCCTGGAAGACGTGTGGAGCCCCAGCAGAGCAGAGGAGCCAGGAACACTCTGAGCTCCAGGAGGAGAAAGACGACCTGCAGGGTGCCGGTCTCAGCCCTCAGGCTGGAGCAGAGCTAGAAGCTTCCACAGACGCTCCTGAAGATGAAGCGCAGCCGGAGGATGGAGAGGAGCAGCAGGAGCAGCAGGAGCAGCAGGAGGAGCAGGAGGAGCAGCAGGAGCAGCAGGAGCAGGTCCCAACCAGACGGCGCCGCACTGAGGATGAAGTGTCCGAGGTGGAGATTCCTAACGTGGGCAGGATCATGGTGAGAGCCGACGCTGACGGCTACAACGAGGAGGTGAGTGATGAGGATTCAACAGGCTGCACACACGGTCACTGTCCAGTGGAGGGGTGAAGGCAGAGAGCACAGAGAGGACGGTTCAGGTGGAGGTGGTT